>JANHGB010055445.1:24773-48428 GCA_026283785.1 Coracopsis vasa
TCTGTGTCTTTTCTGTCAGCTTACTGTGTATGTATTTATTTATTTATTTTTTAATAGCAGCCATGGTATTTTGCTCATAGTTTGCCTTGGGAAATAGAGTGTGTCCTACATCCATATCTATTTTAAGACTCTGCACTGTTGCCTGCTACCAGCTGGGGACATGGCTAGAAGGAGGAATGGTTTCACATTTAAAGAGGAAACGCTGGATATTTCTAGGCAGCCTGTAACTGTAAGATCTTGTATATGTTTACAACTCAGAATATGATGCTTTTAAGGGTAGTACTCCTCTCACCTGATTTTAGTATTTTATAAGTTGGCATTTTGGTTTAACTGAATTGAGTAAGATCCATTTGTAGACAATGGAGAATGAAGTGGACACAGCAAGCAAATTATTGTGTTTCCAGTATTTGTATTACATTAAGAAGACTATCCTTTTCTTTTGTGTTAGTTCTGCTCAGATTTAATAATGATAAGAAAAATTCTGTTTGCTTAATGCAAACCAGTGAAAAGGAATTGGGATTTACCCCTCTAGATGGTTTAGGCACTCTGATGATTATGCCCCTCTGCAGAAGTCAGCAAAGCCCAACAGAACAGTGATGTTTGTATGTTGCCAGGTGCTTATGCTTGTGGGTAGCAAATATTGTTGTTTCAAGCCAAGTTGCATCTGCATGGTTTCATTTTTCACAATGTTGTGCAAAGGGAAGGCTGAAATGAGCTCCCAGTTTGTTGCAGTAGGTGATGGATACCTGTAGTATAGTCACATTAACATTTATCATATTATAAGAGCCTGGGGGAATTCATACTTAGAACTGGAACTGCTCAAGTCCTCCTGATTAGTGTAACTAAAGGAAGTTGTTTAATGGTGGTGTTGCACACCCGTGTTCAGGTATGCATTCAGTAAAGGTTACTGTAAGTAAGAACTCATGCAGATCAACTCAGTCCTGCTCTTAGAAACAAAGTGTTTGCAGGACCCAGTCCTTTACGGATGTGAACCTGTTATTTTCAGTGACTGTCCAGATTAAAGTAGCTGAGAGTTATGTGCATTTTATAGCAAATTGAAACGGCCAGACTAGAAACACTGCGTGTCAGAAAAGCATGAGGATGAATTTCAGCTGGGTAGAAGCAAAGATTTGGGAGCAGGAATGTTTACAGATGCTTTTCTTAATGTCGTGCATCTTGTGCTCATGATATTGAAGGGCTGTTAGCCCAAGGATGTTCAGCTCAAACACTGGATCGTTATCATCCTTATTGCTTAGTTGTGTTCCTGCATGTGTGGAGGTTTTTGGATGGGCTAACCCTAACCCTCAGGTACTCCTAGTTGCTCTCCTTCCACCACTCTGGGCATAGTCTTACGTGATGTGCTTGATAAATGCTGCTCTGTTGTATTTCACGGTGCTTGTGTTTACATATGTAACCAGAAAAGGTAAAAACAAGCCAAACCCAAAACCCAAAACAAGCAAGCAAACAAACAAACAAAACCCACAAAAAACCCCAAACTGAACCACAACAGAACCAAAAACCCCAAACAAAAAGCCCTCAAAATGCCCAACAAAAACTTTATGGCCAGAGATGCGTCAAGAGGAATCCCTCTTTGTGGGTTTTTTGTGTTTGGTTCTGGGTTGTTTTGGTTTGGTTTTTTTTTCAGTGCTGTGCTGTGGCCTGGTTGAAAAGGAAAACAAAATGTGACCCTTTAGCTCATAGACTGGCAGCTACTTGGTAGACCTAAGTATAAGCTGTTCCACTGTTTAGGGTGGGTTTTCTCTGAAGTGTTTCTCTTTTACTTGAACAGCTCTTTGCTTGGTAAGAGCTGGATGGTCAGTGGGTCAGTCCTGATTGTGAGAAACTGGAGTGTGAGGTTGCTGCTCCAGTATCAGGTCTGAAGGTCAAATATGGCCCTCCTTTCCCTTGCTTCTAGTTTACCTAAATATTTGGTGGCCCCAGCTGTTCCTCTGCCTGCACTGATCAACAAACCTGTCTTCCTGGATTTAAATCAATGCACTGGAAGTAGAGGGGATGGATCATACTGGTTTTAGTGAGCTTCTCCTGGTGCATATAGAGGATAGAGGCTAGAGAGGAGTGCTATGAGCAGATTTGGACCAGGCAAGGTGATTTGGAGGGGAGGCAGCCAGAATTTGTGTTGGCATTGTCCTGTGCTGCATCAAGCTGGTTGTGAGATATAGAAAGTAACACCCCTATGCCCGTCCAGCATGTACTGTTCATGTATGACCAGGTTACACTTGGTGCTTTGAATGGTCTTTCCCAGTGTTCAGTAATTGTTTGTTTGGGGGTTTTGTTTGTTTGTTTGTTTCTTCATCTGGGAAGGTCCAAAACCACTTGCAAACCAGAAGCTCACCTCTGAGACTGAAGAGGAGGAGAGCCTTCTCAGGCAGAGTTTACCATCTACTTTCTTCTGATATTTAAGATGCAGCATAGAAGTTACAGGTTATGCAGTAATACTGGGGAGTGAATTTTGTATTGATTTAAAAATTAGTCATTTTTAGCTTACTATTTCATGCATCATAAAATGGCCTTATCTTCAGAAAGAATGATGTGCGTTATTAATATACATCATTAATGTACTCTTGGCATCGAGCTAGTCAAAGCACTTAATTCATTGCTCTGTCCTTAAAGTTGGACAAGCAAGATCTTAATAAAATTGTGATGGGGAGGAAAGTCATTTTGGAACCCAGCTGTGGTCCCACTCTTGTGTTCCTTAAACATCTCTTCCTTTTGGGGTCACTTGCATCTCCAACTGGGTCAGCACAACAGTGGTCTGGTAGTGCTGAACTTGCTGGCTGGAAGCTGCAGGTCGACTTTGGCACTCAGACCACCTGCACAGTGTCTAGGAAACCCAAATAGTTGATAAAACAGCTGATTTGGGGTGAGAAAAAGGGATGGGAGTCTCCCCTTGTCTGGGACATCAGTGTCTTACCCTTGTTCAGGAGAGCTGAGTACAACCTGCACTCTAGTGGGACAAGTGCAGGAGTCTGCTTGTGGCCAAATTGATGAAAAGTGCTAATGCTTCAAGCAGGTCTCAAAGGCAAAAGACCTAAATTTCAGTCCTTGTTCATATGCTTATTTATTTATAAGCTATTAAAGATGTATAAAGTGATTTATTTTTTTAGCAGGCAGTGGAGCCTATGTCTCTGCTTCCAAGTGCATAGTCTGACTGACTGGTTATGGAGTCCTGCTTGTTTTCTCCTGTGTGCTTCTCTGTGTCAGATCCTTCCATGTTGGACATGGTAGCTGTTCCACTGACATACAAGTTGAACCTTTCTAGGGTACGGTTTAGCTAAAGCAATGGTAGTTTGGTGGTGGGTTTATTTTAATTTTTGATCTGCAAGGAAATGCATCCTGGGAAACTGCCACCCTTTCTGCGCAGGGTGTTTCACATGATGCTTTCCACCAGAATTGCTGGTAGTTGTATTTATGCTGACTAGCGATGGCTTTGTGGGCAAGTGGCACTCCCTAATTTAAAGGCACTTTTGGTTCAACTTTTCCTTGCTATTTTCCAGCAGTTTCAGCAGGAGATGCCTATTCCTCCCCTCTAAAACCATGTTGCTTCTCACAGTCTGCTTGCTTATGGCATCCTGAAAATTAGATTCTTTTTCATTGGTCTGCAAATGCAATTAAAAGGAAAATGTAAACAGAGAACCTGCTGCATTTGAGGAGCATGCTTGCTTTTCTCTGGCAGGAATGCATTTTACACAAATGTGTGATATTATAGCAAAGCTGCCTTTCAAAACATCACCTCCCTCCCACCCCTCCCTCCCAAAAAAACCCCAACAACAACCCAAACAAACAAAACCAACACAACCTCCAACAAAATACACCAGCGAAACCTACCAAAAAAACCTCAAAACCAACAACAACCCTGCTGCCCCCTGCAACCAACCAAAATCCAAACCACCCAAAACCAAACACTTCATAGGCACCATGTTTCATCCCAGTTACCTGTTGAGGTCTGTTGCAGATGTTGAGGTGTGACATCTGAGGTAAACTGATGGTGCTTTCAACTATTCCATCCTTCTTGATGTTAGTTCAAGTGATACAGCATCATGACAGATGGCATTACTTTAAAGGCTTGAAGAACACACTATGCAAAATACTGAGGAACCCTGAACCTTAGAAAAGGCATTTTGTAAATTGGTCTTTTAAAGTCTCTTTTGTCTGCTGCAGGATCCTTAGCACCCCTTACAGCTGAATATATGACATCTAGAGAAGTGCTGCAGATGTGCCATTGGGAAGAGCCAACAACAGATCATTTTAAACTGTTGGATATGTGAGGGTACATGAAACAAACAGAGTGTACTACTATCATGTGATTTTTATTGTTGCAAGAGCAGTTGTCGTAGAAGTTAAGGTAATCCCTAGTGTTCTGCTTCAAAGCCCCTTGAAGTCCACATAATGGCTCCATTGAATTTTACCAGCCTTTGAATCAGGTTTCCTATTGTACTGATCAATATGGTATTTCCTATGGTACTGATCAAACCTGGTGCTCCAAGGATATCTTCAGAAGTCCCTCTCAGTGCTCTCTTCCTATTTTCCTGGCAGTTACAAACACTGACACAACCAGCATTTAGAAAGTTTTCTTAGATGTACTGATGAAAAGGACTGTCTAAGAGCTAGATATTGTTATTCTGCCATCATATGTCAGGTTAGTGGGTTACAGACTTTGTGCTACAGCAAGGAACTTGCCTTAGATGTCTGCATGAACCCATTTACTTTAAAACTATGATGATGGAGCCCCTCCTTTGGGGAGAAGGAGGAAAGACCTGATATTATAATCAGGACTTTTTCACCAAGCTCAATAATCCCCTTTCCATTCCTGCTTCTTTTTCTAAATGCAAGAGCAATGCCCTGAAAAATGTTTTTATATTTTAAAACTTGCTGGTTTGAAGACCTTGGGTCTGTTCTGGATGACCCTGCTGCAACAGATGTGTGCAAACCCCCAGAAGTGTCTGCTCTGTGGCTGTAAGGAGTTTTCCTGCTGAGTGTAGCCACTTGTGCACGAGAGAAGGAACACATGCAAGGCACCCATTTTGTGGGATGCCCAGTGACTTCAGATAGCCATTCAGTTCCTTATCTCCCAGTGTGGTTTTGGGTATGTCATTTAAATTTTCAATCTCATGATTTCCCACCTGTGAAATGGGGAGAGTAACAACTTTCCTGGATTGGCCCTGTGCAGGGACACTCTCTCCAGCAATGATGCTCTGTTCAGTGAATGCAGTACCAGCTTGTTGGTGAGGAAGCAGGTTGGAGGCTGCCCCTGCTCTGCCATGCCTGGAGTGCTCTGTGCTAATGAAAAAGGGATACAAACCTGCAGCACTGCCTGGAAGAGTTGCTACTTTCCACAAACCTGGCAGTGGTTCCCTGTATTGTGCAGTGCTTGAGCTGGTTTTGTGCAGTCAGATGGAGTGCATTGCTGTCTGTATTTCCTTCACTGAACAGCAGGCTGTTATCTTTTTTGACTGACTTTTCTTGCTAGCATAGCCGGTGACTTGGTGACACCTAGAAATGCATTTTCCAACTTACTTGTTCTGACAAACCCCATTCATTATTGGCTGACTGGGGAACTCTCATCCTGCACTTAGCAGAGATGCAGCATTGATTCAGTGTGGGTCTTCCTGAGGCTGAATTAAAAGAGCAGTGTGCCTCTGCTTGCAAGCAGCAATTCTTCTCCTTGTTTAATAGTGTCTATGGGAAAATTCCCAGCACTGAACACAAGCTTCCTGTCTGCCTGTGCACTGTTTAAATCATCCCAAAGGGTCTTGTAGTTAGAATGTGTCTGTGTACCATTTCTGGGATAATTCCTATAGAAACTTATTATTTCATCCTATGTTTTGTTCCTATAGGAGGTGACCTGACTGAAAGCTTTAGCTAAGTAGAAGCAATGTAGAATGGCTTAATTGAATTTTCAGTTAGGTTTTAAATATGCAAATACTTGCAAAACCAGGATATCCTTACAAAAAAATCGCTATAGGTAAAAATACAATTCATAGCAGACCTTGGCTCTTAGTTTGCTGCAATTGTGAAGCTGGGTGTGGAGAGCAGTTCAGGTATATGGGGAATGGCCCATGCTCAGCTAACTTGTGCTGAGCTGTGCCGAGTGGAGACCCCCAAACCTGTAGCATCTGCCTTTTAATGTTAGAGACCTGCTGGTTGGGTAGCTGTGCACAAAATATATCCCCAGGTTGTCTGCACTGCAAGCAGAGACCCAAATGGGGGCTGCTGCTTTGGAGGACAGTATAGCCGAGATGATACTGTGACTAGTTCTTTATTTACAGCTTCCCAGAGCACAGCAGACAG
This sequence comes from Coracopsis vasa, assembly GCA_026283785.1. Taxonomy (NCBI): domain Eukaryota; kingdom Metazoa; phylum Chordata; class Aves; order Psittaciformes; family Psittacidae; genus Coracopsis; species Coracopsis vasa. The sequence goes on from JANHGB010055445.1 coordinate 31,083, forward strand.
CATGTAATTAGAGCAATTACCTCTGATGTTAGAGAAAGAGTGGACAACCTTGTTGATCAGTGTGCCAGAAAGGCAAGAAAGTACATGTCTGATGGGCTCTAGAAAGAGGAGATGATGCTTTTGGAGAGGGAAGCAGATGTATTTGCATCTTGCTTTTAATATAGATGGAAGAAAAAATACTGCATTAATGGGAAGATATTGAACAGCCACTACCTGAAGCTTTTTAAGCTGAAACACTTAGGAAGAAAATAGGCCAAAGAGATTTTGGGGAATTGGGAATGCTGAATTTGAGCCCACACTGGAACACAGAAGTCCAAAAGGGCTGGAAACAAACAAGGATTAGCCTACAGCTGAATGGAGAGGGTGCTTTTGCAACCAACAGGGGAAATCACAAATTTGCTCTGAATTTTGCAGGCTATCCCTATCTCAGTCTGGTCCTTAAACCTGTAGAGAAAGAAGAGCTGCCTCTGGTCTGAGGCAGTTCTCATGGGCTCGCACCCTGATGGCTGTGTTGCTGTGCTTGCAGCTACTGCATTTAGCAGGTCTGCATTTAGCTGGCTGTTTCTGCAGGCTTTTGTTTAGGGGCTTTGTCAGTGCCAGAGGTGGTGAACACAAAGATCCATGGATGCCTTGGAATTAGTGGAAAACATTATGTCATTGGGCTTGATGATCTCTGGAGCAAGAGAGTAATGAAAATGGGGGAAAAAAAAGGTTTTAATGAGGTCTGCTAGGTGAAAAAATAGCAATAGGTCTGAGATAACCTGAAAGCAAGGAAGTTCTTTATAAGGGATGGAAACTGGAGAAGGAAGAGCCAGAGTAAGATTGATTTATAGGTAGTAAAGACCTCAGTTTAGCTCGTGAGTATTTGCGACGGTTTAGCAAAGCTTGCATTCTGGCTGCTCGTGTGTTTAATGTTAAAGGTGCAATTAAGAGGTCTGAGGAAGAACCCGTGGGCTCTGTGGAAGTAAGCAAGTTGATGCAGATCAAGTTTGCAGAGCTGGAAACTCCAGGAAAAAGGTTAGAAGCAAGAGCAGGCCAACACAGACTGAGGATTGCAGCCCACATCTACCTGATCTTCCATCCAGGGGTTCCACAAAACACTGAAGTCTTCCTGGGATCTGAGCTTAGCATTTAACCTGTCCTGAGTTAAATAATCTTGATGGGGAAAGTGGGCTTCAGTTACGTGGTTTGAAGTGCTGAAATTCAGGGGTGGTAATAAAATAGGTGGCATCCAGAAGATGAGGGTAGTGGGACAGGGAGCTGATTTCCAATTGCTAGTGCCCTGGGTCTCATCAGGGTGCTGTAGTGACCCTCCTGGAGGTGGGCCAGGCTCCTTTAGGAGCTTGTGAAGTCTGGGACATGAAAGCTGGCAAAAAACACAGCCCACAGCTTGCTGGTTATGGTACTGCCCTGGGAAGGTGGAAGACCCCATCCAGCTGCTGTTAGCTTGGAGCTGGGTATGGGCTGGGGATCTTGTCATGGGTGCTGGTAAAATACTGTCCAATATGATGGTTTATTCTGAGATGTATTTAGCAAAGTCTGGCTGTGAATGTTATACTGAACCCCTCTGCTCTCTGATACGAGTAGGGTCGAAGAGAGCAGGAATGGGGAAGTGACTACAATGGCAGTGCAGCAGAGGATGGGCTGCCTGGATCTCTAAGCATGCAGTGAAGGTGGTGTCCTCTTGGGGTGAATTCACACCTTGTGTGGGTGAATGCAGCTTGATTTGAGGGACAGGGGCCAGGCAGGCAGCCCCCACTGCTGCCTCTGCACTGCATCCTCCTTGCTCAGCTTCTCTTTCACATGGCTGGGGAGGTGATGCTGGGGTTGCTGAGCCCTTCTCTGCAAATTAGGCTTGTGGCTTTGCCAGAAATGACATCATTTGTTAGACAGATTTCTTCATTAGGAAGCCTTCTAATCTCAGACATGAGCGACTCAGAAAGCCTCCCCACCCTGCAAGCACTAACAAAGCTGAGCCAGTCTCTGCAGTACGCTTTCCTTATTTATCATTCATGGCATCATGTTTGTTTTATGACAAATGAACTTAATCATGATTTTCACAGTGGAATACATAGGAAAATACGCAGGATAACCGTAGGTGCAGGTGTAGAAAACCAAACTTAATTTAGAAAGGATATGCAAAGCAGTCTAAGCAGCTGAAGAATTAATCTAATAAAAAGACTCAACTACATGTAATTTTTCATGCTGGAACAATAGCCCCAAGAGATAAGATGGTGCTCAGATTCTGCATTAAACTTTTTTCTTGCATGCTTAATGCTGAGCCAAATAATTTGTTGCTGAAAAGTGCATTTGGGCTTTGGGAATTCCACCTCCCTCCCTCCTAGTGTTGCAAAGTGGAGGAGGGTAGGAATTGCAGATCATTTATTAATGCTCTGCTCCATTGTGGTCTTAATCTCAAACAGATGGCCCAGGATGATCTGGCTCAAATTCACTGAGCATGCTGGCTTGCTCAGAGCTTTCCATTTCAGGTAGGGTGATGCAGGGATTGGGCCAGGTCACTGAGAGTGATAGTCATCCAGAAATGTGATTCCAGTAATTTTAGAGGCTTGAGAGTTATTCATCTTAGCTTGGGATAGGAAGGGATATGCATGTAGGTGTGTGTGCACAATATTCATGCATACACATGGATGTGCTTTGAAGTAGTTTGGGTTTAATTCTTTGTTATGTTATTTACTGTGTGGCCATGCTTGCCAGGGAAACTAGTAACTGCTTGGTTGACCCTGACAGTGCTGTATGCTTCCAATTTCTGCATCATTTCTGACTTTGTTTTTACTTATTACTGTTTTTCTGCCTCTCATGATACCAAAGGAGAAATTACAGTGGTTGAACCAGGAAGAATAATATTTCAGAAAATATCCTACTGCTATGAGTGTATTTTCATGCTACTCTGGCCAAACAACATAATGGTGTGAGCTGTCTGTGCTGCACTAAAAATGCATTTCTGTGTGTAGAAACATCATTAAAGAGTGGCTTAAAGTAAATAGCACTAAAGAAGAATTTAGGACAGAAAATAGAAGAAACTTCCTAGAGTGTGGCATAAGGCATTCTAGACTCTCCATGAGATTTAGTGTCAGGGAGTGGTAAGCTTTCTCTAGGAGACTAGAGATAGTAATTTGTTCAGTCTAGCAAAATGAGAGCTCCAAGGGAATGATTGCTTCCTATAAATATTTTCAAGGGGCAAAAGCCGATGTTGACAGAGGAACTAATGGGTGTAGGTTGGTGATGAATAAATTTAGGCTGGAAATTTAGAGGACTCATAAGCATCAAAGCAGTCATGTCATACAACAGTTTTCTAATAGGTGTAAGGAGTCAAAAGTTATATTGGTTTTTAAGACAGCGGCTGATGTCCTGAAAAGGGCCCCTGACAGTGTTTGTCTTTGGGGAAGGGGGCGGCTGTATTTAGTGATCCCAATGTTTCTCACTTATAGCTTTAAATTTTGTTAAAAACTCTTTCCTTTGCCCATAAAGTGTCCTTAAAATTTGCCAGAAAGCAGCAGACTCCTGTGTGACTGAGCAGCTTGGTTCCAAAAGTCTGACTCACTGGTTTAAAGGTGTTGCAGCTGGAGATAAATGGGATGATCTTGTCTCATTTGAAGACCCCAGAAAGTGCAGTCAAGAAGCAAGGTCATGGAGATGCAAGTCATGGTGGGGCTGGAGAGTACAGGAACATATAGTATATCACCTTGTGGTATATAAGCCCTACCCCCTTGCACATCTGGGAGGCATGTACCCCCGCTTTCATTATCCCCTTTGAACAGACTGCCATTCCCTTCCAGCAACATGGGTAGCTCTGGACTCCTACCAAGTACTAATGTGAAATAGGTTTATTTTTGAGGGCTGAAGTGCTGGTGAGCAGAAGGGACCTTCAGCCATTTCCAAGACTGGAAACAAACCTCAGGTCTGAGATCCAGCTTCTTTAGATGTGAGATCAGGGCAAGACTGTGTTTGAAAGTCTGCAACAGAGACCTCTCCTGCATCTCAAACCCTCTGTGTGTTTTGTTCCTGCATTGCCCATGCTCTGCATGGCTTTGCATGAGATGGATGCCAGAGGAGTACCATGGAAGAGACTGATTCTTATCTGGACAGTTCTGTATTCTCCGCTTCCTGTGTGTGCATGATCGCTGAATTCATCAGAAACTTGTGCCTCCAACCCTCAAGCAGGACTTCTGCATCTCCATAGCCTCTGCTGCTGAGCCTCAGCTCTGCCTGGAGTTCAGTGCTGTATTTCACCCAACTTCACCCTCCTGACATCCCCCTGCATCTCTGTCATACTCCTCTGGCCCTGGGATACAGCCCAACCTGCTAACTTCATTAAAGCCATCGCTGCTGCAGTCAGGCTTCTGGGGGTCCAATTCCAGAGACTTTGGGAATGGACTAGAACTGGGAAACGTACCAGGTTTTAAGCAGTGAAAGGTTTTGGAAGTCTCATGTAAATTAAATGAGTATGAAGTGTGCAGGCACTCAGACTCTGATGCACATTATCCATATTTTTAGTCTGGACTCTCAGGAAGATGCATCCACATCAGCCCAACTGCTATAACAGGCAGAGTAAAGTTGGATTGCAGATGGACAAGTCTTTTGTTTTTACCTCTCCTGAAAGCAACATCTTCAGTACCATCTTATCAAATGTATCAATGTCCTACTTCATAGACTTGCAGATGAATAAAGCTGTGTAACTTAGGTAATCAGTAAAATACAGCAGCCAAAAGGAAAGAATATGTGGGTAAACAGATAACTGAGAGGTGGTTGCATGAGTACTGCCAGACCTTGTTTTAGCTCCTGCGTCTGTCCTCAGCCACCTAGCAGGGAGGGGGACAGGTGCTTTTCAGGCTGAATGTACTGTATGGTGTGATCAAATTGCATGTGCCCTGGAGGGGTTGCTGGGGGCTCAGGTGGGTAGAAATGGCTTTGTGCATCTCCATGCACTACTACTCCATGCAAAGTCACTCTCGTAATGTGGAGTTAGAGAAGGCTTGCATCTGGGCTAATTTATGCCAGCCTTAAGCAGCCCTAAGGGGAAGAAACTGGTACTGATCTTCCATCAGACTCAATCCCTGCAGTCCTTGTTTTCCTACCCAAGAGGACATCAGTAGCTTATACGAAACTCTGGGTTCCTCCTCCTGTAACTGGATAAATTGACCTCAGCTGAAGCTTATGGTGAGGAGCAGAGCAGTTGTAATGTGCAACTGTATCAACAGCTTCTTTGACTGACTGAATCACAGAGATGACACTGGGGGGAAGGCTCAGCCTTAAGTCAGCACATTTCTGCCTTAAGACAATCCCCTCCCTTTCCACCATTCTCTGCTTCAGCCCTGTTAGCTAGCAGTATCCTGACCCTGCTGAGGAGGAAGGCAGCACAACAGCACAGAGCAAAGCATCTGTCTCCCTGCTCCCTCCAGTATAGGGTCTCTTCCACCCACGATCCTAATGCCTGATGTGAAACAAAAATGGTATCAAACTGGTGCTGCTGAACCTGTCACAGGCTAGTGTCTAGCAGACTGGTGCAGACGGTCAGTCATGGATATGGTGCAAGAAGGAGTTGCCTTTTGTCCAGGCGGCTGGACCTGCACAACAGCTTAGCTTGTTGACAGTGTTTCTCTGCCCTTGTGTACATGTTGCTCCCTGTGCCCTTTGCTGCTCCAGGCTGGAAAAGCTCCTTCCCTGCAGGAAGGCAGGTAAAATGCCTAAGCTATGCAGGGTTTGTGTCCACCACCTCCCCATTCAGTCCCAAGCATCTTTTTCTTCAGGGCTGTGTGCACATCTGAGAATAGCTTCTTGCCACAGCCTCCTCCGCAGGAATAGTTATTTATTCATAGGCATTGGGTTTGCTCTGATAGTCTTTCTGAATTTATTCTAAAAAGAGACTTGCCTTGTGCCTGGCCTGTCCTCCAAAATGGAGCTGAGAAAAGCTCTTAGTATGTTTTTGTACATGATTAAAAATAGTTTCCCAGAAATGTATGATGGATAAAAATGAATGAGAGAAGCATAGCTCAAATGTAGTAACGTTCAGACTGTACATACAGACAGGTATGTGTGTCTATCCTAGCACTTCTAAAATTTCTTCTTGTCTCTTCCCACCCATTTCATACTTCAGTCTCTTTCTTTTCTACCTCTCTTGTCCTTTGCTCCCATGACTTGGTAATTCTTCTGCATCACTCTTTCATCTGATTCTCACTCTGCTCTACCTGCTTCTCTTTCTCCATATCACTGTCCTTTTCCCTTTTTGTTTTCCACTTCACTCCTGCACACCCTTTTTCCTTTCTCGCAATACCTCTCCCTGTTCATAGCAATGAGCTCTTCTCCCTCCCATTTCTGCATCCTTTTCACTTCCTTTCTCAGCTGTTTCCTTTTCATCATGTAGGCTAAAATTTATGTATGAGGCTAAAAGCTGACTTGTGAACTAACTGAAAGATGCAGCAACTGGGCTTGAGGATGAAATGTGTTGCATCAAGGTGACCACTTGTGGTTAGAATGGAAAAGCCATTTGTGTTCATTCCCTTGAAGGCTAATCTGACCTTGGTCTGCAGCTTGGGTGAGACCCACCTGGAGACACCCTGAGGCAGGTCCAGGCGGGAGATAGGGGCTCTCAGTTCCCAAAAGTGGGGACCTGACCTCGATTGCTAGCACAGCCTTTGGCTTGGGAATAGGCATGGCAGCCGAGGAAGGTGTTTCACTGCATCCTTCATGTGCAGAAAGAAACATCTCACTGGAATGGCTGTTTACACTTATCATCTTGGTCAAAAGCTGGTATAAAGCCCATAAGCCTTTACCCAATGTATCTAAGTGGATGAAAACACTAAAAATGAAGTCTTCGCATATGTTGTGAGTGCCTTACAGTGACAGACCTGAATGTTTATCCACATGAAGGCCCTTTCACACTGTGAAATAGTGTTAAATGGCTTCAGGGTAAGTGAAAAGTCGAGCCAGTAAGTTATTAATAGCCTGTTGGAGACGCTTTTCATGCAGTCTCCCATCCTCAGCTTCCCTTATCTCTCCTGTTTCAGTTCTTTAAAGGAGGATAACATTGATTATTGTCTTTGGGCTATTTCAGGTGAGGTTGGGAGCTGCATGAACCTCAGAAACACTCTTTGTGTTGCAACACCTTGGTTGATATGGACATCTGCTGGCCTCATGGGCAGTAATGCAGCAGCTGAGCCATGTGGTATTTGGATAAGGAGACATTAAATGCTATTTTAAACTCCCCCAACTACCCAATTTCTTATGGAAAGCCATCGCCTAATAAATTAGTTGTATTTAACTGCTGAAAGCCAGTTTTCCTCTCGGAAGAGGTGTTAAGTGGAAGAATGTAGCGACTTGTGTTTTGAAGTAAGGTGCAGCCTGGTTCTTCCTCCATCCAGTCCTCTCTCTTCATCCTCAGCCCTGCACTGGCTTAATTTCATGCTTGCTAAGGAATATGCACTGATCTGGCATTCAACATCAGAAAAACAAAATGTTGATGGTTCTTTTTAGTAAAGAAAATGTTCAGAAAGGTCTTATGCAAAATTTAGTCTCTGCAGGGTCATAGTCTAAATACTTATGAACAATGATGGGAAAATGAAAGAGAAGGCTCCAGAGAGGCCTGATAGCCTTCTGGTACATAAAGGGGCATACAAGAAAACAGGGGAGGGACTTTTTATAAGAGCAAGTAGTACCAGGACAAGGGGTAATGGCTTTAAGCTGAAAGAGGGTAGATTTACATTAGATACTGGGAAGAAGTTCCTTACTGTGAGGGTTGTGAGACGCTGGCACAGGTTGCCCAGAGAAACTGTCACTGCTCCATCCCTGGAAGTGTGCAAGGCCAGGTTGGATGGGGCTTTGAGCAACTTGGTCTGGTGGAAGGGGTTTGGAACTAGATGATCTTTAACCAACCCAAACCACCCTGTGGTTCTATGATGATTCCATGAAAGGGGCTCAGTTACTCCTTGTGAGCTTGGGTTAACAAAAATACCCATATTTAAATTAGAACATATTTTGGTCATTCACTTCCAGAAAATGTGTAAGCAAGTTGCTATGAAGAAGCAGCTTTAAACAGCAACTACTTTGAACAAGCTGGGACAGCTGGAGGTGGGGTTCACTTTGCTTTCTGTGTTCCACAGCTTAGTGTTGCAATTGTTAGCACTGGGAAAAGATAGGGCATGGTTAATCCACTGCCTGGGTCATCTGCTATTGGGAGCTATGGGGAATAGAAAGCTGTGCAGGCAAGGATGACTTCTATCACTGCTGTACAACTCTTTCTAATATATGGGATTCTGGGACAGTGATTTCTAATAATACTCAATAGGATGTTGCTATAGGAACTATATAATGTGGTGAATAATAACATGGGCTTAAATTCAAAATGCTGGGAGCTAAGATGGGTCTGTGTGTGATTTAGGACTGCCTGTGAACTTCGATTGTGTGGGTGCTATGTTGAAGTCATTGGACTTGGGAAGAAGTAGGGAAGAAGATACAAGATGTTTCTCTGAAGGGAGCTGCAGTCTTTCAGATGCAGCTGGGGTGGGGAAAATGAAGGCCACCCTGCAGATTCCCCCTGCATACACCATATTGCGCATGCTTCCATGAGGGACCCCAATGCACTGCATTTCCCTTTGATATTTAAAGCTTGCTGTAAACCAGATCTGACATTTAGCTTCAGGTCAAATTAAATTGATTTAACCTAGAATGATTTTTATTGGTTTGGTTTTGTTTCACTAAATAAAAAAAAAATCTTTTAAAAAGTCTGTTACAGCTCAGTTTCAAGCAGAATTACTTTCCTTTAATTTTCTCTCTTGCCAAACTGAAGATTCTCTTATTTGCCCAGATTCCATCTGTAGTGCTAATTTACAAGGGGCAAAATGGGGCTATCGACGGTGATGCCTACTAGAACCCCCTCCCAGACCAGAGATGGAGTTCATTCCCTGCTAAGGCCCATCCAGATGTGCTGTAATGGGGAAATGGTATATGGGCAAACCCTGTGCTCCCTATTCCACTCCTCTGCCCTTTTCCATCAAGAAATGCACCTCAATGTGTAGCCTAATTTTATATCTTAGCTTCAAGCCATTATTCTTTTTTTTTTCTCCCATCTTCTAAGACTGTGACTAATTCCCTCCTTTCACTTATACCAGTACCTTGAGTGTATTTATAGACTGTGATCCTGTTTTCCCCATCCCTTTCTCCTTCCATACAATATAAATTTATCCCTCTTATTCCCTCCTCCAGACTGGTCCCAGGTGTCCTGCCCTCCAGTACTTCTGCCATCAGCATCTTCTGCAGTTGCTCTGCATCATCCTGTGCTTTTCCTAAATGAAGAAAACAAACCATGAAAATACCTGGCTCCTGGTTTATCTGTGCCAGACGACAAACTACAGATAAATAGTGGGAGTTGTTTCTCCCTTTCCTATTCATCCCTGTATGGGACCTTCTTTATTTTACACTGCAGGGCTGGTCCATGAGCTTTTATTTCTTTTGCTGTTTTGCCTGCCTGGGTACTTAGTCATGCTCAATCTGCAGCGCTGCATACACATTTGCATGCTGGGCTTCTGCCCAAGGGGAAGATGCTACATCCCTGAACATAGTGTATTTATACTACCCTGGCTGAGCTTTATAATGCAAGGGATTATTAGCCAGTACCTGATACTGCATGTGAAGAATTCACATTTTAGTGTCTTAATTCCCTGTTATCACTTTATCTATTTACTGTTTTCCGGTACTTACATTAAGAGTTGATTACCAGAGAGGACTGAATGCCAAAATACAAGAGGAAATGAAGCTCCCCACACTCAATAATTTTCCTTTGCTTCCTAACACCAAACATGTAGCCAAGAAGGCTATTGGATTTATTTATTTTAAAGCACAACCTAATGCTTAATCTTGGCTAGTAGACATGCTCTTCTAAATGCCTTTTGGCTCACTCACTGTGGTAGACTCTCAAAATGGGCTTTTCCCAGAGGACATATTGCTTCACTTGTCCTAAAGTTTTCTGGATGTCCCCTTCTATCTCTCTGAAAACACAGCAGAAAAACTGCTTGCCATATGTACTTTTGTTCTGTAGACATTTTATTGTTTTGGCATAAACCTGTGGGTGAATCAGCAATATCTGCAGAGATGTCTTGTCCAGAACTTGATCTCGAAGCTGCTTTCATCCCAGGTTAAATGTTGTACCTGGTGTATCTGCTGGGATGGAAGGGTCCTTGTTGACAATCATAGCTGCAAATCTGGTGGTCATGTAGCTGTCTTCCAAAAGCAGCTCGTGCTAGAGCCTGAAGCAGCGGAGCTGCTGTGGAGGTCATGTATTTATCCCATTTCCCCAAGCAGGAGCACCTCTATTGATAGCATTTGAAAATTATTTGCATAACTACTCTTAAAAACCTTCTGTTGTTTGGGATCTGAAACCTTCCTGGGATGAATAGAACACTATTTTAGTGCTTTCTGCCTCATCTAAGGTCAGGATGGCAACGAAGTCAGAGATTTTTCAGGTTTGGAGTCTTGGATATTCCACTGGAGGAAGGGACATTCTTTGGAGGAAAACAGACGTCCCTCCAATTGGAAAGTTAAGCTTTCATTGCAGATTTTAATAGATATCTTTCAGCAGATGTGGGTGAGGCAGTGGTGTGCAATAGCCGCTCCACAAGAATCGCTTCAGCAGCGGTGTCTGCACATGGATGGGAGGTCAGGCAGAGCAGGAGAGCTTGCTCCACAGTTACCTGACAGCTGACTTTTCCTGTGTGTCAGACACTCTGGAAAAGCTGCATGAGGCATCATGATCTGGGTAATTAGCCTCAGCTTTTCACTTGTGAAGCCAAGCAGCAGGCTGTGCTGCTGAATGCAGAGAGAATGCCTGTCAGAGAGGTTGGTCCTAGTGCTGCTGTCAAGCTGCTGCCCCCCTCCTGCTTTAATAACACACAGTAATTCCAGCAAATGGTTGGTTTGAATCCAAGTTACTCTGCCACAATATCAAAAGCTTTCAGTAGTACAGCCTCTGCTGTTTTTCAATCTGCAAAAGACTGTGATTTAGACACCAACTCTGACTGTGGGGAGATGGGTCCCCTTGTAAACAGCTGAGGCATGACTTTGCCTTGGCTTTCACTGCTTTTCTGGAAGAGTGGAGGATCGGCAGCTGCCTGCTCTAGAGCAAAGCAATTGTCCCTATCCCTGCCATGCTGGCTGCAGCAGGACAGAAGAAGGCTGGACCCAAAGATACCTGTGTCCTGTGTTTCCTTATACCAGGAAACAGTGGGTGAGTCTGCAGTGCTGCTCGTGGGGCTGCCTGTATGGTGTGCATGTATAGAGGGGAGAGTTTTATGCTGGGGGCATCCAGGAGTGAAGAGTTTGTGGGTGTCATCCAAAGTGTCTGGGAAAGGTTCCACAGAAAAGCCAGCCTGATGACCATGCCCAACTCACCACAGAAGTCCCAACCTTCAGGTTTTGCAAATGGAGAGATGGAGAGCTGCTGAGCAAAGAAGGAGCAAGAGCTTTCACAGAGGGTGATGGTTGAACTAACATCTGCTCCTTGAAATCTTAATTGTGCCTGCACTTGGAGTATAGCCTTCAAACTTGCTGGATGGTCTCCTTGGTGGGTATTTTTGGTGTCACCTATTCACAGTCAGGAGATGGAGGGCACTGTAGTTGTATTGGTTCTTCGCTAGAGTGAAGGGTGCGATAAGTCTCTAAAAACGTCCTTCAGGGATGTGAAGTGTCTGGGGAGATTTTTTCCTGTCTTTGCTTGGACTAAACTCATCTTTTACAAGAGAAGAGACATAGCGGCAGGTAAATGAAGGAGAGACCTTGAAGGCAAGGACGCTTATAGCATTAGTTATAGCACTTATGGCCTGATCCTCCTTAAGCAGAAGGAGCCAGCAGGTTGATGCCGATTTATGATTGCAGTGGCTGTGCCCCACATTCTGCACTACTTTGAGAGGTTTAACTTTTAATGTACTTCTGAAAACTTTCTGACTTTCAGATGCATTCTTGGTGCCCCCACCTTCTAGAAATAGAGAAATCACTTAACATGAAACAAAATCACATTAGTGCTTGGGTCAGAGTCTGTTGCCTTGCCTGCCTCAGCAGAACCTCCTGGTTTGTTTTTGGCTTTTTTTAATCTTTTCTGATGCTGCTCATATTTCATCACTGCTCCTTGTTGTTGTATATATTCTGGATCCTACTTGATGCTATACAGGCTCTTTTCTCCTAAGGTTTCTCTTGCTGCCAATAAAGATAGACATCAGGAGCCAGTATACTCTGGTCCTTCTGGTGCAGGTCATAGGTCATGTTGTGATGGGAAAGCCTTGGGTGAAAAGAGAGTTAGATGGTGATTTTTGAGCTCTGTCGCTGCCTGCATCAGCCTTGCGTCGCCTTGTCCTTTCTGACCTAGATTTCCCTGCTGTCCCTTGGGCATTAGATTTGATCTTGATTTGTGGCCAGAAATGCCTTGTCTTCAGATTCTACTTTTTTTTTGGCTGCCAGGGCTTCATACTTCCTTCCCTGGAGACAGTTTCATGCAGGTATAACTAGTGCCTTTGGTGGAGTCCCTCCTGAATTACCCCAGCCCTCAGGGTTTTCTCCCTGAATTACCATGCCTGATGCATCACTGTTACGCATTGCCACAAAATTAATTTTCCTCTTGAGAGCCCTCAGTGATTTCAGCTGAACTTCCCTGCAGTTGTTGCTCTGTCTTCCTGGAAGATTCATGCCGCTGGAGTGGCTCCAACCTTCTGGGGTGGGAAGCCAAGTGCTAGACAACCTTCCTTCCTCTTTTTCCTCATTTTTTAATAGCTGGATTTCCATGAGATGTTGCAGTCAGGTATGAGTGGCATAGAGAAAACTCAGCAGTCCCTCCAGATGTGTGTCAGACTTGTATTTTGGCAAAAGCCCTTCGTCAACACTGGCTTGTACCTCCCCATGGAAGAGCCTGAAGCTGTAGGGCAACAATTTCTGTTCTGGGTTTATTGCAGCATCAAAAGCAGCTGGTGCTGGCTTTTCTTTCTTTTCCAGGCTGAGTGTGAATCTGAAGCCACATGGTTGTGGATTGGCTTACAGCAATCGTGAGCAGTTTAATTTATAAGTAACTGGGACCCAGCAAAGGTTGGGCTGGATGGGCAGAGGTGCCTGTGACATGGCCCCAGGATGGAGGCTGGGCCAGGGAAGAGGGTGTTTTTGTAGGGGATATTGAAAGACAACCTGGTCTGAGTTTGGAGAGTGACTGACTGCTCTGTAGCAGTCTGGGGATAAAAACAGTGAAGAGCTGAAGTTCCTAAATCATGTTTGAAATGGGATTTAGGTATTTTCGAACTTAAAGACACATAAGACTTAGACAAACACATCCAGATTTTGTGAGATACTTTGGTGTCTAGTGCTCTAAAGGGAGTTGGGCCCCACTTCAAGTCATTGAAAAGCAAAATTTAGGTACTAATTCACTTAGTACTTAGAATATTTTTGTAGTGGGACTTGGTGGAGCTTGATCATTCCAGGGGAAATGTGACTACAGTGAAATAACAATAAATTATTCTCATAAGCGGGGTTTAATTATCCATAGCAAAGTGCATTTGATATTTTAGGCCGTACCTTAGTATTGCTGAACCCTACTAACCAGTCATGCTACTCCTATCACTAGAGTGACATCTGCTTTTTTTTTTTTAACCAGATTTTTGTTAAAACTTAGTACATGATTCTTTGTATCCTTTTCTAATAATTATTAAAATCTACTGCAGCTGCATTTCTAGGAGCATTTGAAACTTTATGCACATTTTAAACAGTTCTTGTGCTCTTCACAGGCTCCTTTTTTCAAAGTTCCTCTCTTTTCATGCTGTGTAGAGTTGTGTGGAGGACTGTCGCTGACCTTATACCAGGGTTTTGCTACCAGGTCAAATTAGAGCTCTCTCAGATCATTTATCGAAGCACAAAGCTTGGAGGGCATGTAGGGTATGAACTGCTGAATCATTTATGATAGATTCACTTTGTACCCTGGCTGGTTGGCTTTGGGGAGCCTGCTGAGCATCCCTTGTCAGTTGCTGTGAGCTCTGTGGATGGCCATGGGAGCTGAGGATATTCAGCATCACCAAAACAAGCTCTGCTCCTCTCTTTGACTTGGCTTGGTCTGGGATGCACCAGGCACCCACAGTGCCTACTCAGAGGCAGCAAAAAGGTGGGCCCTGATATCTTTCTGGAGCTGTGGTGTCAGGGAGACAATAGCTGCTGTGGTGCAGATTCCACGACAAAAAAAAAGATGCCTTTAATAGCTTGATGGGATGATGGTGCCGGCAGCACAGTGTGTCCTGTGTTCCCCAGGGTGGATCTGTCTTAATCTTATTAAAAGCTTATCAGTGTTCCCTACACACCCCTCCCACAGACAGGGCTGTAGCACTTGCAGCTGAGCCAGGACCTGATGATCCATGCCTGCCCAATTTTTGGAAGAAATTAGATGTTGGCTGGGGCAACAAGAGAAATCTCCAGGCAGGATCTTGGGAAACCACAGCAAAGAACCAGATTTGGGTAACATGATGGTGACCCAACATAGCTGCTGGGGGGAGTGTGTCAATTCTCCAGCCTGAAGCTCCCAAAAGTGTTAGGGCCTCCAGGGGTTGGATCCTGGAAGCAATTTGTCTTCCCCTCCAGCCTCTGTACTTACAAGCAGATGGTGAGTTGATAAAGGATGCTCATCCTCAGCAGCCAAGGTTTTCTGGGGGCTGGGGTCCCAGCTGACCCCCATGTATATTTAACGCATAGAGGACTGAAATGGGGGAGCCCTGGAACTTGAAACTGCAATGCCTGCTTACATTAGACAGCTAAAGCACCAGGGATGAAGGCTGTAGTATCTCATATCCTCTGCAAATTGAGGAGGGGTTAACTTGTTTGAGTTTGGAACTTGCTTTCCGCCTCAGGAGGGATGAATCAGAGGTCACTCCATTGAAGTCAATGGAGTGACAACCTCAGTGTCAAGAGAATTAAGCCTGTTTTTTCCACCTTGTCCTTTTGCCGTCCTACCTGTGCAGGAGAGAGCACCTGCCTCTTTGCACAGCAGAGTTTCTTCTGTCTGCTGTGGATCTCAAGAAGGATGAATAACTTGCACAGCTGATGCACTGACTCACTCCTGTCCCCAGGAGCTAAGGCACAGAGATATAAGCTGCTCTGAGGCAGCAGGCAGCAGCCCTCTTGCTGCTCTGAGTTTCCCCAACATGTTCAGGGCCCATGCAGAGAACCAGAAGGAAATAATAATAGAATAGAAGCATGTATCCTTCCAATACATCCAGTTTTCTTATAGCATTTATTGTGCCAGTGAATCCCAAAATGACTTTTGGAGTATGGCCATTCATGTTTGTGAATGCTGTGACTTGCAGAGTTGTACGTTTTCAGCAGTCAGGGTCATGAGAGTTCTGAAGGAAAAGAAGTTACTAACCTGTAAAGTGGGTTTGCAAATCCCGAGATAAAACAAAGAGCACCATCTCCTGGCAGCTGGGAATAGCTGGCACTGCTGCCAGGGATGCATGCCTAGCACAGTTCTCTTGCAACCAGCTTCCTCCTCTCTGCAGCTGACCTATGGCATCTGGAGGTAGGATAGCTCATGACTGGCAGCTGGCTCTGGCTATTGAAAAAGGCTAATCCAAGGGAGACTGAGAACTGACTTTGTGATGCTGTCCGCAGCACGGTGATGCCTGCATGTGGCATGAGGGGTCTCAGCTGTTTGGATTTCAAGCTCTACTTGAGTTGACACACAAGTGCTTGAATCCTTTTGAGGTTTGTATGGATATTGAAGTGTCCTGGGTTAGAAAATTTATGGAGAAAGGTCTTCCGAAATTGAGAGCATGGCTCCCAAGTGGTACAGTCAAATATCCCTGGGGTTAGCCAGCCTACTTCAAAGCATCGTGTGATTTGGCATGGGGCTGAGAGATGACTCTGCTACTCATGCAAGCAGCCTTAGTCACTGCTGGGACTGGTACTAGCAAAGGACAGATGGAAATCTGTGGAGCTTTCCTGAGATTTGAGTTGGACTTGAAATCAAGCAGAGAGGAAGAAACAGCTTGGTCTCTATCTAAGAAAACAGGGTGTGCTTTGAATTTGGAGATAGACTTGGAGTGCTTATCCATCTGGGTACTGTAAAGAGACGTAGAAAAGTGATAAAACACTGAACATATGGATAAAGATGTATATAACTATATATGAGAAAACAGTAAAGCACTATTATATGAGTTTTAAAAAGGAAGATAACTGAGTTAGGAAACTAAAAAGAAACAATGAGATATTATGTATCAGGGTCAAAAGGATAGGAAAAAGTCTTTCCCTTATTTTCTTCTTTTTAAGGATAGGTTGGGAATAAAGAAAAGCCAAAGTCAAGGACATGCTTTTTGCTAATGACTGATGACAAAATTTACAATTTGTTTCAGAAAAGGCAGGACTGTTCAATAGCTACTTTTGTTGTGTATTTGGAAGAAAGCAGGAAGAAGCATCTATCTAATGGTCATGGGTGAAGGATAAAAGTGAAGTAGTGACCGGAACGTATGCTGATGTTGGGCAGGGAAACATGGTCTGAGCTGATCATCAGAGAGAACCCTGACCTGTGGTATGATCTCCTGATACACGTGTTTAGGTGATGGCAAGGTCTGGGTAATGAGGCTGTCGTGCACTACTGTCAGGGGCAATGGGACACCATAATGGCTCCTTGGATTGAAAGAGTCAGCCTTGCTATGAAATCAGGTTTCCCTAGGTGAGAGGGTAATTATAAAATAGAAAGCTTGGCAAAGCACTCAATCTTCCTTGAGTCTTTAAGACAACCTAGGGTATCTTTTTAAGAGCCAGGCTTTAGTCTCAGTGCTGAAAGTAAGTCACTGCATACCCCTGAGCTCTGCAGTGCTTTTGGGAGTCTTGGATCACAGCAAAGTTGCTGTGCTGGAAAATGCCTGTCACTCAGTTTTGGCCTCTTTGTTATCTAAAATCTCTGGATGACACCGAAAGGGCTGAGGTACTGGGAATGACATGTGGCCTGAGAGACCTTCTAGCATCATTTGGGGCCAGCCAAACAAGAGTACTTTCCTTGTTTATGGGGCTTTGCTTGTTATTATCTCTAGTCCATAAATTACCACAGGGCAGAGACAGTCTGAACAGAACATGGTGGACCTTATCGCCAGGAGGCTGTGATCTGCATGGATATGGCAGGGAGGTGGGAATGCCCTGCTTTTGGGAGCTAGCAGCCCTGCAGCACTGGTAATGACTCCTGAGGCTCAATATCCAAAGCAAAAGTCAGAGCCAACTATTTAAAAGGCTTACAGGAATTTGCTGGAAGCGGCTTTCTCACACTATTCTGCTTTTGTCTGTAAAGGTCGCTGAAACCTTGATTCCTCCCGTTGCAACCAAAAG
>JANHGB010055446.1:0-15275 GCA_026283785.1 Coracopsis vasa
ATGAGGCTCAGAAAGTCCTTGCTCAGACTAAACATTGCTAAGCCACAACTGGAAACATCGGTGTTATCAGTGCTGTTCCCAGGCCGAAAGTCAAAAACACAGCACTGCAGCAGCTACTAAGAAAGAGAAAAAGTGACTGCTACTGCTGAACCCAGGACACCTATACAGACCCCTAGTCCCCAGGCCTCATGCTGTGCATCTTACCCTAGATACTGATGCGCAAGGGGTCATTTTCTTGGTCTAGCAAATGCTCCCTCCTGTAGCCCAGTAAAAGCATCAAGGGGAAGCAGTTCCTTGCACCGGGTTTCACTCCCTGAGCTCTGCCCTTTCTCTTTGGTCTGATCCTGCTACATTCTGTTAGTGCAGAAGGTTGGCCATTGAAATCCTGTCTCAATATATAGAAGCAATGGGATTCTGTGGTTCCAGCTTAAAATAGCATTTGATGGGTATTTCTGAAGAAGAATAGCAAAGTGCTGAGCTTGATGTCCAGGCAACCCTTGTTGGTTCTCTGCTTTTCACACAGTAAAGTATCAGGTCATGGTTAGAGCACTGCCACACAAAGAGCTGTTATATACAGAGACAGGAGGAGGACAATCAACACCGTATTTCTTCTGCTTCTTCAGAAAGGACTTAAAATACCCACAGTGAAACACTAAGCAGCCAAAGCAGATATCAGCTCAGATAACACGATCAATACCCAGCTGTGATATCAAAACCGCAATGGAAACATAGAGATTTCAAAAGCCCTGATGGTGAATTCCCAAGCAGACCAATCTGCAGCAAGCCAGCCTTGGATAACAAGGGCTTTTCCCATGGAACTGGCATCCACGAAAGCTGACCTGGGTTACCTCCAACAGTGAAACAGTTTAAAATCCTTATGTGGGTGGCTTTCTTTTGGAAGTGGAGGAAAATGAGTCCAGTTTAGTTGTGAACGAATGAGCAGTGGGAATGAAGCCAAAGTCTTCCACTTGTCCACAGTTTTAATTCATCTGGGAAAACTTTCCTAAGTACGTATATATATATATAAAAATATATACATATATATCTAAAAAAATATAGTGTGTGTAAAATATAGGTAAGAATCCAGGAATATTGCAACCAGGAGTTGGTTGTTATAACCAGAAATAACCAGAAGAAGCCATGAACTTATCCTTCTCCTGAGGTCTATCAGGTCATGCTTTTGCATTTCACTGATTTGTATCAGATTTGTGCTTTAATGCTTAGTAACTGGCACTATTCTGCCTTTCACATCAGTGTAGGCAGTGCCTACATGTGCACTTTCTGCATGGAAAGGTGATGTGAGGGATGTTGAATGAGGGATCCTGCAGGCCAGCTCCCATGTGGTCCGGCCTGTAAGACAAACCTCCATTTCTTCAAGTTGTAAAGGTCAGTCATGGAAAAATCCTATTGGATTCTCCAGTCTTCTCCCAGTTGGGAGCCCAGAGGTTTGTGCATGAAGTACTTCCAATATTTTCTCCATGTCACAGTTGAAAAGAAACAAAACTTTCAGCACTTATAAGGGAAAGTATTGAAGTGCAGACCTGGATTCTCCTTGAGGATGTTCTCTTGGTACCTACCTCAGTTTTCTTACTATCAGATGCTGAAGACAGCAGACCATCCTCGTGTTCAATGCAGGGCAATCTATGTGGTAGCTGTCCAAATGCAGGGAAATGGAAATTCCTGGGTGCAGGAAAAACGGGGAGTTTGAACCAGCAGCATCAGAGGAGAGCACTGTTTCTACTGCAGAAAAAGAGGTGCTATGAATCTTCTTCTCAAGTCTTTGGTCCCCATGGAAGTAGCAAATGAATAGCCAAAGAGATGATAAGGGGATTGAACATTGCAGGTCTTTAGGAATGACAAAATCACAGCATCAGAAAACAAACGGGATTAAGAAAACAAAATGTAAGGAAGAGAAATGTCCCTTGGACATGTGGATGGAGGAGATGCGTGCTGTTCTGGACTGTTCTCCTTAGAGGGCAGCAAAGATCCGGGTATTCCATGGCCATAGGCAGAACCTGATGGTGTCCGGATGCTGGACATGCCACCCTCATTGAGCTGTGTGTCACCTCTGGTTTAGGGACATACTCTGGTGATGTGAGCGAGGACAGAGAGGCAGTGTAGACACCTCATGGCCAGGATGCTGCAACAGCCAGGATGCTGAGACACACACATCTCACCTCACCACTATGCCAAGTACGTTCACCTTTGCGGGTGTTCCAATGAGCGTGAGCCTCAAGTGATGATTAAAGAGCTGAGCCAGAGCAGACCAAAGCTTTGAGGTGCCCAGCAGAGGCAGAAGCTGCTTCTTCTGTCCCTCCCCAGTGTTCCAGAAGGGATCATGAAGCAGCTCTGTCCTGGTATCCATTAAGGAACATTGCTCATCTCCTGGGCAAACAACCCAATCCTTGTCCAGAAGCTGTGGCTGCCACATTCCTGGCAGTGCTCAAGGCCAGGTTGGACACAGGGGCTTGGAGCAATCTGCTCTAGTGGAAGGTGTCCCTGTCTGTGGCAGGGGTTTGGAACAGCATGAGCTTTAAGGTCCCCTCCAACACAAACCATTTCTGATTGTCCAGGGCCACGTAAGAAGTATTACATTGATGGAGAAAATGAGGGCAAAAGGTAAAGATGTAAAAGATTTTCCAGGATCCCTCCCAGGATTATCCTTTTTAAACTATTTATCTTAAGCTATTCTTCTACACAACATGCTGAATGCTGGCTTATGGCAATGCTTCCATTTTGGAGAGAGACATGTTCAATCCATCCTTTCCCCGTAAGGATCAACAGTGGTTTTAACATCATACTAGCTCAGCTGAAATATAATAGATATACGTAATATATATTTACTACAATAGTTCAGCTGGGAAAGTTGGCACAGGATTTGGGTAACTTCAGTTATATTCACTCCACTAGACTGAGTGCCATGGTCCTTGTGCATGCAGAGCAGGTAACCCCGAGGTGACAGTGGGCTCTCCTTCTTGTCACCAGTGAAGGTCTTGTTACCAGTGTGGTCTCCTTCTTGTCACCAGTGAAGCATCACCCAGGTACAAATAACCCACTAGCCAAGAGCTGTGGGGTTGCTGTGGTTACTTTCACTCTTTCAGTTCTGTTCAGCTTTGGAGACCAAAAATCAGCCCTTTATTTTCACTTTCAGATTCTCCTGCAGCTGCACAGAGTCCACTGGGGAGGATTAGGCAATAGCAGAACCCCCCTCATCACAGATGCACACCAGTACTTCTATGGGTTGGGTGTTGATGGATGAAGGGACAGCAGCAAAGAAAACCCAGGGTATTTTCCTGGGAACAGAGGTAAAATGTGGATGCAATATTGATGTCAAAGGAAAATAAGAGTGCCGTGAAACCTATGAAACATGGAGATCTTAATCTTATATAAGAATCTCATAAAGGAAGAAATAATAAGAGATGCCCATCCTCAAAATAGATGGGATTCACTCATCCTAACTCAAGCATTTGATTTCCAAACCGGCCCTTTATGTTCAGTGGAGAGAAAAAGGTGTCTCCAGAGATGAGTTCACATTAGCCCGAATTCAGCAAATGTAAAATGTAAGACTATAAAATAGTTCCCATTAAAGTTGAATATAAAGGCTGTCAAAGCTGAGAGCTTGGTCACAGCTGTCTGACTTTTAGCTGCTTAAAAGCCTTGCACAGTAAATCGGCTCCTCTCTTGATGTCTGGTTTTGGGGTATATCTGCAGGTCACATCCCACCATCACTGGGGTCGCATCTTCAGGTTCCAAAGTAGCTCTTTCCCATGTACCCAGGTCCTTGTACTGTGGTGTGAAAACAAGCAGAGAACTTCTGTGTCTTCTGGGGACTAGAATGCATTGCAGTGTAGGTTATGTCAGACGGATGGGTTTCCCCAGGGAATAAAATGTCTATGCTCAGAGTTCAAGACACAAAACCCCATGACTGAGGGGGAGGGCTGGCTTCCTGCTAATCTTATGGCAAGTGTTGAATCAAGGGGGAAATCCTGGCAGTGAGGTCAGGGATGAAGAAGATGCATGCTCATAAGAGGAAAAGAAAGGACCAAGCATGATGGCAGTAAGCACAGATCACTCCTGGCTACATCTTCCTAGCAATGCCTCCTCATATGAAAGATTAGCACTAAAGGGGAGGTCTTAACAGAGCTGGGATCTGTCCTTTTGCATTTTCTAGGCTCATGAGACCCCTTTCTCCTATCCCTCCTGTCTTCCTCTCTCTTGTAGGGCTCCCTCATTCAACTTAGCAGCACATTGGCTTCACTGCAGTGCTTGGAATAGCCGACCTCAGTCTTCAGCACAGTGTGTCAAGGAGATTCCATGAATAAATGCACTTTCCATGCAAGCTTGGAGCACGTCCCATTCCAACTCCTTCAAGCTTTGCTCACCTCTGTGGCCAGCAGATCACTCATCTCCAGCAAGGTGCAAACGTTACATGGGGAAAAGCAGCAGCACCAGAATGATGCACTGCTCCAATTGACTGCTGGTCTGCTTGACAGCAAGGGAAATCAAAGGGTAATAGACAGGACTGGAAAGTGTCTCATACCCTACAGTTTTCCCTCAAGTAAAATGGAAGTCCCAAGACACTGAAGCAACTCTGGAGCCCGACTTTAGGGGATTCCCTGCCTTCCACCACACAGTCATAAGCACACACTTTTTCATCAGCAATAGCAACACTCAAACTGTGCTTTGATTTCATGACCATTCTGCTCTGTACAGAAATTAATCCACGCTGTGGTTTCACACAGATCTATTCCTAGGAAGATGAAATATCTTTACTTGTTTAAACACAACCTGTTCATTAAACCTCCTTTGATTTCTCTTCCTGGAAGACATTTGTACATTAGGGCCAGGATTTCACCACAGAGGTGGACTCCCAAATCCTGTTGAGACTTGGCTGGTTTGGAGCTGTTCTGGGATATTCTGCCAAGGTGTTCTGAGGCATGGAGCACACATCTTTGGAAAACAGGTTGGGGGATTCAGGCTTGTTGAGTCTGGCAAAGGGGAGGCGGAAGGACAGCCCAATAGCTGCCTACAGCTACTAGGAAGGGCAAAGATAAAGCCAAGCTCTTGGTGGTAGAGCCAAGCACTATAACAAAGAGAAGCAGCCACAGACTGTGCCTTGGGACATGCAGGTTGGACAGCAGGATGAAAGGTGTCTTTAGGTGGATAGTACAGCCTGTGACAGGTTGTTGGGAAATGAGAGCTAATGAATTGTGGACATGACTCAAGGTTTAGCTGGATAAAACCACGGCTAAGCCAGACTAGAGCTGACAGCGCTGCTGCTCTAAGCATGAGATTGAATTAGAGTCCTCCAGCTGATGCTGCCAACCAATGTTTCTGTGACCCTATGGTAAATGCACCTCCTGTCTTCTCCTGCCCTACCCCAACACATTCAATATTGTCTAGGATATTCTAACAAGGCAGTAGGTGGCCAAACTCCCTGTGCCAAGAATTATACATGGAAGTCTTCCTACACCCCAAAACCAAACCACATACCTCAGAGAGCCAAGAGGAGGACACGTTTCCAGATGCCTGGTTCAGAATCCTCTCAGGGACAGACACCAACCGCATGGGACCCCATCAGCTCATCACCCCCCAACAGGGGACACTGATGATATGCAATGGTCTGTGCACCAACTCAGTTCTTCTGCTGGCCGTGCAACATCTCCCCACTGTGAGAACTGTGTGGCAGCCCCAGGTTCTCCCTGTCTGCAATAAATACAGGCTGTGTCATGGCACATTAATGATGCTGAGGGTAATTAGTGGTTGCATCAACAGGAGGATTTCCAGTTATGCTGCTGGCTCAATCTGCATGGAAATTAGGCTGTTGATGTGAGCGGAAACAGGTCAGACCAGACTCCAGAGGAAAAGCCTCATTGCTACGTAGGAAGAGCAGCCCCTTTGCTCAGCGTTTGCCTTGGGTTGTGTCTGTCAGACTTGGCATCACCCCCATGGATGTGGCATGGCAAGAAGAACCAGCTGCCCATAACAGACAACCCTGATCTTCACCCCTGAAGATGTCAACTGCGGTCATTCAGTGCTCACTGCCTCCAGCTATAAGAGATGTGATAATGCTGCATCGTAGGAGGGGGGCAGAGCCTGCTGATACACAGGCATAACCTTCTATTAAGTGGCAGAAGCTGCGATTTAAGGGAAAGCCCTCAGAGATGCTGAAGCTGCCAGAAGACACTTGATTCCTGTTAAGTATAATCTTAACTCTGTGTTTTGCCATTCTGTATTTTTGTGGCTTGCTATTATTGACTTACAATTACATAGATTATATTTATAAGTAAAGAGATCCTTCATAAACCTTACTCAGTGCACACGCTCATTGATTTCTGAACATATTTGTGCTAAAAGGATTCAGATGCAACACTTAGTTTTCGGGAAGGTGATAAAACCACTGGGTCTTAAGTGCTAAAATGCCACTTCGGTTGGTCTTAGGAGTACATTCAACAAACTTACAAAGCTTAAGTTAGGATCTGTGTTTAAGAGCATGAAGGTCTCCACGCAGCTTCTCTTCTCCAGGATAAACAGCCCCAACTTTCTCAGCCTTTCTTCACATGGGAGGTGCTCCAGTCCCTGATCATCCTCGTGGCCTCCTCTGGACTTGTTCCAACAGCTCCATGTCCTTTTTATGTTGGGGACTCCCACTCACAGGCCTGCTTGACCTGGCCGCACCTAGTGCTGCGCCACGCTCTGACTTACGTGCCATTCCCTGTGCTTCACGCTCTGAGTCTTGTGGTCTCACTTTATTCCTTGGTTTTTTGCCCGTTGCTTTCCGAGTTTTTTCCGATGTGGTTTGTTCTTTCTCATCCCTTTATTTGTATTGGGCTATTTTAGTGCTATCTTGAGATTTTTCTGTAGGTGAAGAAAACGGCAGCTTTAGGTATTGGATTCATAGGCGCAAAAATGAGAATGTTTCGCCGATGTACCCAGTGCAATGTGGTTGTGCAATAAAGACATTTGTTATATAGCTGAATCCTGCCAGGTGGCTAGAAGATGCTTATCCTAACATAAAGCAGGAGCAAGACACAATGAATTCCCAAAGGGGTGAGTGCCAGCACCTAATTTCAGCTTTGAAAAGCGCTGCTTCTTTTGAATGACAGCCACCAGCAGCCTAATCTGACTGTGAATTTTACATGGTTGTTCACAATTCCAGGTGATTTGAAACATAGCCTTATGTATATATCCTTATCAATACCATATTTCAGGCTCCGCTTTGCTGCTTGTAAAGTTTTCCTCAGACTGATATTGTTGTGTGATAGCTCAGGGCAGGAGAAAGCAGCAGGGAATGGATGCTTTCCAAGTGATGACTTGGGACCAGCTGTTGCTTCATTGTCCTGCTTCATGCTTCCAACTCTCTTCTCCTTCTTAAGCTAACTTGAATAAGAGCGCATGGTGCAGCCTTAATGCTCTCTACATAACACATAGTCAATATCTTCTGTGTGCATAACCTCTCCACAGGCTCAGCTTACTTTAGGACAGGTGGTATGGTGAAATAGGTTAGAAATTTTGTGTGGGGAAGGGTTTTCTTACTTTGGTTGTGGACAGTTCTGGGTCATGAAACAACTGTGCCTTCTGTGTACTTGAAACTCTTTATTGTTAGACTTTTTTAACTGGAGAACAGGAAAGGCAGAGGTTATAATTCTTTATTTTCTTTATAAAAAGGATGTGGGAAATTGCCTCGGGTGATTATGGCCATTAGTCAAGTGTAGCAACAAAGACATGAGAGTCGTTTTTTAAGGGAGGCTGGAAAAGGGATAAAAAGCTGCCTAAGTTTATTAAACATAAATCTTTGTCAGTGAACCTCAAAAGTTCACCTGAGGCAGGTGTTGAACAAGCTCCTTTTGTGCAGGAAAGGGAGCAGGTGTCGTGGCCCAGGGTGGGTATTCCCTTGGGTTACTCTATGCAGGTCTGCTTATGCCTAAGGATGAAGTGAAACTGGAGTAAGGTTGAGCAGAGCTGCTAGGAAGGTGGGGAAATGGAAGAATGTTTTCATTGACACTTCAGAAATGTAATGAACTATTACTGGCTGGTGGAATGCTTTAACTGACTGTTACTGAAATTAGTGATCTTGCTAAGACTGTCTTTCCTCTTTTTCCTCCACACAGATGTCTCTTATGATAGGGTAAAGTAAGGGACCAGCTGCTAACTAAGGGCTGGAAGCTGGGAGTTCAGCATGGTAACACAGCCAGCTGGGCAGTGTCCTCACCATCAGGGCCCCAGGGCCAGTCCTGGGGAGGGCAGCCAGGTTCAGCTGAGAGTCCCCATTGCCAAGCAGGTCTGTGGTGATGGGAGAGGTCTGAGGCCAGGCTGGAAAGTCAGGCACACCCCAGTGTGTGAAGCCAGTCAGTGGTGGCAGGTCTGAGGAGAGGCCAGGGTGCCAGTAATAGAGCATAGGGTATGACTCAGGGAGGCTCATGGCTGCGATGCTGCTGCGCTGTGGTACAGGTCCCAGGTGAGAGCCTCAGTTTAGGTTTGGCTCTGAAGGGAAAGCTATTCCTCAATGAAGCTTCTTCTTCCAGTGATGGCCCTGAGCCCAGGCAGCCAGGGAGATGCACCCAAAGGACTGGTGCTGTGTAACTGTGTTAAAAGATGTCTTCCTTGAGCTCTTCCTTGGTGTGGTATCTGGTGCATTTACAGCTATCCCTTAGCTTGTGTGAGTGGCCAGGATCCTTCCAGAGGAGCAGCGCCTAGGGAGTGCTGGCTAACCCATCCAGTTAGATTTTCCCACATCAGATACTCTTACACATTGCTCTCTGGCATTGCATTTAGTTGTTGACTCGGGCTTCTTGCTGTATCACTTTTGAGGTATCATCAGGAGGCAGACCAGATGTTTTTGATGTGAAAGTAGGAAGAGAAAAAGACACCTTTGTTTCATATCCTCTGTGTGTCATTTCATGCACTGTCTCCTTCGGATAACTCTCCCTTCAAAAATAAATCAGTTTAATTTGTTTTCATGCCTCCTTTTATGAGATTGTCTCTACCTTCTCAAGATAATCCATCTATTGGCTGTTGACCTTAGCAGCAATTGCCAGATTTAACATGCAGAAGTTCTTTATGTGATTACAAAGCAAAATATCTGTGCCGGATTCTGCTTTAAAATAGTATAAATCTTGATTATTTTAATATCCAAGCCTAATATATAATAGAGGAGTTGGGACGGCTCAAGGAGAGGCTTTGCTTTGTATGCAAAGTAGGTGACTTATCAGTAGTAGATAAATCTGATAGTTTACAGCTAATACTTCTTTTTAATCCTGTCTCCTGAGTGATGTTCTTGTTCTGTTACTTGACCTCTCATTCAACTTTGTACCTAACAGAAAAACTTCATAACAGAAAAAATACATCATGTTACTGTCCTGTTCTCTTCTTCTGTTTAAGGTTTAGCCCCAGTGTAATCAGTACTGGCCCTTTTCCAGCTACCTTAAATTTTAGTTGATGCTTGTCTCTAACGTATCTTACACACGCAGGGAAACAAACAACAGTTCAGATAACTCTGACCTTGCATTGTAAATCTGGGAGCCTGAATGAGAGCGAGAGTGGACAAAACAACAGATATTTTGCACAGGAGAAATTTACTCAGCCTGGAAGGGAGTATTTTTAGATGACCTATGACAGTGGTGCTGTGCCATTGTATTAAACTGGAACAGGGTGTCCAGAGAAGTTGTGGATGCACCATCCCTGGCAGCATTCAAGGCCAGGTTGGAGGGGGCTTGGAGCAACCTGCTCTAATAGAAGGTGTCCCTGCCCATGGTAGGGGTGTTGGAACTGGATGAGCTTTAAGGTCCCTTCCAACCCAAACCATTCTATGATTCAGTGGTAAAAACAAGCTTCCACTTGGTCTTCTTGAGGTGGATCAGCTAGTAACACTCCAGCCAGGAGAGGAACGTGAGGCAGTGTTGCTGTTTTCTATAAGGGTTTCCAAACCCCTTTGGGAGAGAAGGGAAATCCTTGCAAATTGCTTCATATTCAGGAGAATAAAAAACCCCACCAAACAAAACCAAGCACCTCAGTGTTTTGGGGTTTATTTGTAATAGCAAGAGCTAAATTAAGCTGCAAACTCTTTGGCTGAATGGGCATTCGAAAGAGGAGCCGGTGGTTTCCCACAGCTGCCAATGTGTGTGTGTGTGGCCAATGTGTGGCCAAGTGTCCAGGCAAGGGCTGAGAGAGGCAAGGATTGTGGCAGTTCTTGAGGGGTGACCTTAGTAAAACTAGCAAATTTAGGAGTTGTGCTTGGAATTCCAGTTCTGCTACATACTGTACTTTCTTCTGTTGCACTCTCAGCTCTTCTGTTGGGAATGTATGCTCACTGAGGATTTGAGTCTGTATAGCAAACTTCAGGTATTGCTCTTAGAGACCTTTAGGTACTATAGGTGTCACTAAATTCGCTAAACATTTAATTCCTGGTTTAATGAATGTAACATTTGGTTTTATCCACACATTTTATTCTTTCCTAATTGAGAACCCAAGGGATTAACAGGATGGGCACCAACTATAGTAGTTTTTATTCTGATACACAAAAGGTGCCTTCAGTTTGCATTTTAACTCCAGTTCTGCTTTAACACTGATAATGCACAAAGCCCAGTGATATTATTACACTTTGACACTGAATTAGCAGATAAATGACTTGTCAGAGTTCATTTATGTTTCTGAATGTTCGGCAAAGAGTGACAGCTGCATAGAGCTTGTAATTCAGTGCTGCATTATCTCAGTGAAGTAATGTATGCAAACCAAAATCTGGGGTGGGGGATGTCTGAATAACGTGATTTTAGATTCAAAATGTGATTTTATGCCAAATAAGAGGATTAGTTTTAAAAGGCAGATAATGGCAGAGGAAAGGAGATAGTGACTTGCCTCTTTTTGAGTAAAGAGAAGAATTTGGGATGATCATCAGGCACCTGCACTGGAAAAAGTTGTCTCCTCTTTAAAATGTAATAAAGAACGAAGGTACTGGTATTATTCAGATTGGGGTTTGTGTTTAGTGTATTCTGGTTTCCACTTTATTGATACGTATGATCTCTGCAAATCAATGCGATGTGACTTGTCAAAACACCTGAGAAAAGTTGAGGCGAAAGAGTTAATGTAATAACATCTGATGCCCCAGTGGTACAAAATGAAACTTCAGTATTTCCAATTCAGTGTCTCTTAAATGTGTAGGGGGATGCATTTGCATTAACTTCCAGGGGAAAATAAGAGTAGCAAAAATAAGGCAGACGCTGCTGCCTCTCCTGGTTCTCTTGGTGTTGCTTCTTATATCAGCTCAGGGTTACTTTGCCAAAAGCCCTGTGTGCAATGCATGATGCATAGATTTTAACATTTCTTAATTTTGCGCAGGTGGAAAAGTGAGGTAAAATGTCTGCATTCTAATGATAAATGTAATGGGAGGCCCTGTTGCAGCTGTGGGTGCTGGGGGGCGGCTCTGATGCTGTGCAGGTGGGTGGCTGGAGGTCAGAGCCAGGTGAGAACAGCCTCCATTGATTGGGCCTTTCTCCTCTCTCCTCAGCAGCTCAGCTGTGGCCAGTTACCTGCCTGCATCGGATCTGCTGCCTTAATTAGCTCGCTCAGCCCCACCTTATCACCAGGGTTTTCACTGGTGATTCCTGGTTTGCTGATTGGCCCTGGCTGCCATTTTGGGACCTGCTTTGCCCTCTTTGCTCCAGTACGGCTGCTGCTCTGGTGTCGCACTGGGCTCCCAGATCTCCAGTCTCTGCAGAGCGAATGGCCCACGCTGCTCCTCACGGTAAGGTGCTGGCTCTTCTCCTTTATGGTAGTAGTTGGTTTACCTTTATTGCTCTCTCTGGGTGTTGCAGCTGTGATCTGAACTGAAGGATCTAGGCCAGGTTGGACAGAGCCTTGTGTGACGCCATTTAGTGTGAGGTGTCCCTGCCCATGGCAGGGGGTTGGAACTAGATGATGTGAGGGTCCTTTCCAACCCTAACTATTCTATGATTCTATGATTGAAAGCTTTAGTTTTGGATTGTTTTTTTCTGGCCTAGCAGTGCAACAGAATGAAAGAATTCTATTGTTGTTGGTGAAGTTTTAGATAGCATTCTACACCCATTAGCATGGAATAGTGCTGATTGTGGTTTAAAAAAACCCTCACACAGTTACAAACTCCCGTTAATACCATCTTTTACTTCTTTAGCTCTCATAATGCCAGATTGCCAGATACTGTTGTGGCCTGATTACTGGATTTTCAGCTTTAACTATATTAATTTGCAAAAAGAATTTTATAATTACATATATTCATCAATTCAATTCATGAAGGACAGTGTGTGGCGTACAGGAAATTAGAGCTCTGGAGATAAGAAACTCTCTCCCACCTAGCAACAATGTAATTAGAAATGCTCATTTAGTGGAGCAGTTCTCAATTATCCATTAAGTGTAAGTATTTGAGTTAGGTATGTTCCTTTGTCTAATGTGACTGAGCATAATTTAACTTAGAATATGTGAGATGTTGGCTACTGAAGGCAAACTGACAGATGACATTTCTTATAAACTGTATTTTGGAATATGAATCTTTGTACGTGTAGTCCATGTTTTTTCTGGAAGGGAGCTGGGAAGTAAAAGGCAGAGCTAGGATTATATACCATTCTGTAGTGAATACTTCCAAGGACATGCTGTATAGTTTCGATTTGTTGTAGTGAAGTTTTGTTGTAATAAATACACATAGTAAATTGCATAGGAGGTATGAGACAGGATTGATGGTGGCTATAACAAAGTTCTGTTTGTGGATAGGTATATAAAAGGATGAGACAGTGCCAGTCTCTAATTCAGGGACTCTGCTGTTGAAAGAAAATCTCTCCCAAAGAGTTTGGTTGATGGAAAAAAGGAGTTCACAGTTTATAAACCTGTTTGTGTGTGCATGGTGTGGGTTTACTGTTTGGGTGTTTTTTAACCTCTTGCTGTACCTATGGGTTAATCTGTGAATATTGTCACTGTCTGGTAGAGTCTGTTGTTTTAATATATAAAACTGTAGCAGTTCCTAATAGCTTGTACTTGGTTTTTAAATTCACTGAACACCAAATAAGCAACATAACTGCAAAGCTGAGCTTTACTAATACAGAAGCATTTCTGCAAAGGAAGCTAAGCAGTGAATTTATAGCATGCTCATGACTTTATCCTGTGTGGTTTCTTGGTGGGTTTTGTTTGTTTATTTGAAAGCACAGTAAGGGTGGTATTACCCAAGGTACAAGGTCAGGCTCAAGCTTCAGGAGACCTTGAGGGCCAATGGTGTGTAAAATCAGAGGCTTGTTTAAGAGGAAAGCATGAGCCCTAAGCAGCTGGTGCCATGCCCTCGAGCAATTCAGACTGATTTTGGGGTAATATGGGTTGTGTCTTTTCTTTCTTGCAGGCTCCATTTTCTTGCAGTTCAAGCAGGTCCAAAGACATTAATTTAGACTTCTCTTATAATCCTTATTGTCCTTGGGGATGTGTACAAATCTTGTTTAGCTGCCTGGTTGCTAATCTATTAATCTTATTTGTAAATGTGTTAAATATTGGACTGCACCTTATCTATCCCAACCTTATCAGAAAATACAGGCAACACCAGATAGAACACGAAGTGTTGGATAATGAATTAAACAAGCAAAATCAGCACGTCTGTGTCTTTTGCATATTGCGTATATATGATTTTTGTCTGGAATTTTCAATGTCAAAGTTTCAAACACTAAACCAGATGTTTATAAGATGAACTTACAGGCCTATAGTCAGGAAGTTCCCCTTAGGAAGAAAATGCAGCAAACCACTTATCTCCTTTTGTTACTAGTGTTGTTCTGCTGTTTATAGCACCTGCTTTTTCTCTCTGCTAATGTTGACTATTTAGTATGGTCAGCCTGAATGCAGAGCAGCTGTTCTCAGCTGGAAAATGATAGTTCTGCCTTGGAAGTAAAAAGATTGAGTCCTGATTCCCACCTCCCAGTTACATGAATGGACCTAGCAACAGATACCTACTTAATTTGTATAAAGGTATTCTGTAGGTAGGTGAAGAGTAACGAATACTGCAATGAGCTGGGAATTCACAACATGCCTTTCTTTGTGTAATACCACACTGTCAGGGAGAAATCAAGTGAGCCTGAGGCAGTAGGAGCATGCCTTGTGCTCTGGGGGTCAGTAAAGCCTGGGGCAGGTTGCTGGCACTGTAGTCAATGCCTCCAATTCTGGGGTGTGCTTAGCAATGGTTCAGA
The DNA here is from genome assembly GCA_026283785.1 of Coracopsis vasa. NCBI lineage: Eukaryota > Metazoa > Chordata > Aves > Psittaciformes > Psittacidae > Coracopsis > Coracopsis vasa. The sequence continues at coordinate 14,187 of JANHGB010055446.1, forward strand.
CTCCTCTCTTAAAGTACTGATACTAGATTGCCTCACATAATAGAAGGACCATGTGTTTCTCGTGTAGAGCTATGTAATAGGGTCTTTTGTGATGTACAAAGATACATCGTTTTGGTTCAGAAAAGTTGTTTTTTTGTTAAAAACCTGAATTGCATGAAAGGACATAAAGCCTGAGATACTGTTTAAACCCTGGAATTACGCCCAGTTATCATGTCTTCTGCACCAAGCTTCCTCTTGCCACTTAGTTTAAAACCAAGCTTCAAAAGCAGGTTGTTTACCCCGACCACCCGTTTCATACCATAGATATAAAGCAGAATAATTAAGCTTTTTAGTGGTCATTTGCTGCTGTTTTGCACAGATTTATTTCAGCTAAGTGGCTTTCAAGTGTATACAAAGAATGATAAGAGAAGGTTTTATTCGAGCACTTAAAGCTATAAACCATCTGTTTGTGAAACGTGATGTTGGTTTCCCATAAACCTCTTCTAAAACTTACTGATTGCTTAAAAGCGGTAGGGTAAAGTGGGGCATGGTGTAATACTCCTAAATAGGTTTGTCATGACTGCAGAAAGTGTGTTAATTTTGAAACCAGCCCTTCACTTCTGCTCAGTGCACTTGTATTTTTCATTAAGATTTCCAAAGACATACTCTGTTGTATTGGTGAACAGGGATGCCAGTAAGATGGACAAGCTTTATGCTTATTTTCGGGCAGTAGGTGACCCTCTCATTCTCTGTTACTGGTCCTCTTGGAAACCTTTTGTATGCTTTCTCTTGTCTTACTTTGTTTCTGTGGTCTTGTGTGTGTGGGTGTGTATCTCTCCGGTCTGCTACATAGAGTAATTTCCTTTCTTGTTCCTGCAGCATGTTCTAATGCATAAAGTCATATTGGTTTCATGAGTAGAAAATAAGTGTTACTTCATGTATGTGAATGCTAGATCATAAAACATGTTTTCAGTATAAACAAATACATTGCAATCAGTTTAACTGTTCTTTCAGCACATAGAGTATTTGGGACTAGATAGCAGTTCCAGTTTATTAGATTTGGTTGCACTTGTCTTTATTTCCAAATTACTCAGTGATTTAATTGGGACT
>JANHGB010055455.1:0-61421 GCA_026283785.1 Coracopsis vasa
GGGGAAAAAAACCTAAACAAAACCAGAACCCACAGTCTATACCCAGACTATATGCCAATTTTCCTAAATGAGCCAACAGTCAGTTTCTTTCACATTCTGACTCCAGGATTCCAGAATCCGACACTCGCCATCCTTGCCCTTCTGTACTGATGTACCATGAGTATCAAATTACTACTGAAAGAAAGCCTATTTGATGGACATAGGCAAGTACAAAAGTCAAATAATTTGGTTGAAAAAGAGGTGAAAAATTAGCAATTGTACTCTACAACACCAAATTTATAATATATAAACATGACACTAGTAAAAGGTAGCTCCAAATCATAATAAAACAGCATATGAGTTCACATGAATAAAGTGTCAATGAGCAGATACTTATAAATAATGCGCTAACTGTTCTGGATACAATAGTAATAAAAAACAAAATCCAAACTTGATAAAAGGTTTAATTCTGTAATATTTGCTGCACTCTAACAATTTAGAGAGAGCTGGAAAAGACTCAAAGCTACTACATCACCCTTACTTACCCTGGCACATAACAGCAGGTACAAGTCCAATTTCAGAGCGCTGAAGAGCCAGATTTTACTTATATATTAGTTAAATGAGATGGGTTTTCTCCATTTTTTTACCCTTTTCTATAAGTGGACTGCACCTAGACAGTAAATAGCATTTATTCTCTTGTTCTTATAAGAACCAGAACACTGAGATGCCACAAAGACTTGTAATTTTAGTTGGTAACTGCAGGGAGTTGTTCAGTTCAAGGACATTTCACTAGAAATAATACAGTATTCTGCCGTTCATTATATCTCTCAATACTATTGACAACTGAAAACATTTAGCAGAAAGTTACAGGTAAGTAAAGTCTATCACTTGAAGCTGCCATTTTAAAATTAAAGTGAGAATCTTTTTTCATGTTTTGATTTATATTTGATTATTCTTAGTATCACTATTAATTTTAATTAACATTTTACAGTCAAAATGAACATTTTATTTACTGCTACATCCATTTTCTCTGCTTCTGAATTATTTTATACTGCAGAATTGTTAATATTTAGACTTCTGAAACATAGCAAATGCAGTAGAACCTCCATAAATTATTTACAGTTTTAAAGACCAAAAGCTTATTAACATTTGCCTGGAAGAGCACATTTGTGTTTTGCTCTGAAGCTGAAAATGTAAATTAACATCTTCTGGCCTGATTCTTTTCTCACTCTGTTAGTGTTATTCTCAGTTAGAATGGTGCAAGCAAGATAAATCAAGCCTAGGGCATATAAAGGCCTCAAAGAATAACCCCCTTAGTGCTTTCAGAGCTCTTCACTGAACTTTAATTTTCAGTTGCTACAAAAGGCAAACACTGCAGACACTCCCAACAATATCAAAGTTGAGAAAAGGGTCTCAATAACAGAAATTCCTACTTCAGGATTTCAAAGTGTAGAGGTAGTGTGTACATATTGGCAGCCTTGCCAGCTTTATTGATAATGGGAAAGGCAGGAAAGGGGCAGAGTGAGGCAGACAGAAGATAAAGGTATACCGTGTTCTTCACGGTATCAGGATCAATAAAGTGCATGCTGCTGAGGTTAATGAAGATTTATCAGTAGTAAATGATCATGAGCAGTAACTGATCTAAAGTCCAAAATATGAGCAGAGAGATTCAGTGGCAAACAGTTATTTATTATTTGTTTCTTTGTTGTTTTAGGAGGCAAGGAAGAATTAAAACACACAAGACTTAAAAAGAGCTTGAAATGGCATGAAAGGTTATGGTTTATCAAACTAACATGAAACTTATCAATTATTTCTCTTGTAAGAAGTCATTGGTGACCTAGCTCTTGAAAGAAACTTCAATTTCTCCACAGTACATTCCTCTGCAAATACACTTATTTAACAGTTAAGGCAGCAGCATTACTTTCATTCTCATAGCAAGTTAGAGCAGTTCTGGTTTAAAAAGAGAACTCCTCACCTTATTCATACTTCAATGAACAGGTGAAGCTGCTATCAAAAGAAGCACTGCCAAAGATACCTGTCTCTGCTACACCCACTCCATGTCAGCACAAGCATTTGCACAGTGATGGGACAAACTGATCCAGGTTAGAAGCAAAGCATTTTCCAGGGTAGTTTTAAGCTGCATTTGGTATCTGGTCCAGTTAAGCAACTTCACAAACACTTGCGCTGCTACAAGAAGTTCACACATACTACTGCATGGTTGTGTAAGAAAAAAGAAAGTCAACTTTTATCAAGTTGGAGAGTTTAATTGTGACATCCCTAAGCCCACACATCACTCAATGGGAGATTCAGTCAATGGAAGATGCCTACCCGTTCAGTAGCTGACAATATTTGCGCAAGATGGAAGTTGCAGAGAATGAGTTTGGAATAAAGACCCTTACCAAAAAAAAAAAAGGTGACACCTGCTACAGTAGTCTCGTTTTAGTCTATGTTGAGAAATAGCTTCCCAGTGTTCTAATTCAGCAGTGTCTCTCCACTTGCCATCCAATATGTGGAAAGGAAAAATTTAGAAAAAGAAAATGCTAAAAAGATGTTTTCTGCCATAAGGGTAGGAGTGGGAAAGAAGGAGGATAAATCTCAGACCTCATAGCCAGATATTCAATCACAAGATACAATGATAACATTTTGTGATGTAGGAGTATTCCTGATCTCGATTATGTCCTTTCCACCGAAAATTTTGTGTTAGGTTGCAGGATAATATTACAGGTGAGGCATCGTAATTCACATTAGTTGCAGGCTTTCTTTAAATATAACTTGTTTCTCAGTCTTGCCTACTGAGTTGTTTCAGTTAAGTCCCATTAGTGTTGTTTTGGTGTCCCTACAGCCACTGTCCCTAAAGACTGAGGCATAGGAATGACTGTTGCATCATTAATCTTATCACTAAAAGTATTCTTTTGTTAAATTAAATTGTGGAGCATTTGGAAATATTTGGAAGCATTTGGAGCATGTGGAAAGCTAAAAAATATAATACAGAAGAAGCATGAAATGAACTTACAGGTTAAAAAAAAAATAAAGCAGCAAAATTTATAAATAGAAACTGCAAAAAAGTAAATCACAACTGACCAGAATGACCTGGCTTCTTGGTTAGGATTCTGGTAAGACACAGAGTCATCATTAAACAGTGAGAGCTATATTGAGGCCAGATATAAGGATGAGCACATTAAAATCACGTACTTTTTCTTTTTTCCACCTTTAAAACATTTATGTGCAGACAGCTACAGTCTAGAATCAGCATAACTGGTGTGATGTAGTGCAATACAGGTCAATGTGATAGGACACAGCAATTCAAAGTAGAATTGCCTTTAAATGCTTTGGACTGGGAATAAGTTTCAATTCTGTATTTCCCTTCAAATATGTACTAGAATATACCTGCTGCACCATTCAGACAACTGAAATAATAATGCACAAGTATTCCTACCACTGTTAATAACTGCCCAGGTACTATAATACATATGATATAGGGAGCTACTGGTCTAATTCCCAAGTCTTGAAAGTAAAGGCAAGTCGTGCACACTTAGTACAACAAAAGACACTGTGGAACAGCAGAGTAAACGGCAATACAGCAAAAAATCAGTCACAGAATATACTGTCACATGCATAAAAATGTCAAGCCTAGAAACAAGGATGCTGCATGAAATGAAGAGGCAAGAACCTGCCAAGAACTTTGGCTGGATAGAGCTATGTTTTGTAAGCAGTTTACAAAGCTTGCAATTCAATTTTGATTGGCAGAGGAGAATACCTTGAGAGTGCCTGGAGAGGATGAGCAAAGGACTGAAGACAAAGTTTATGGACTAAATACCAAACCTTGGAGAGAAAGCTCCTGCTTAGCTCCATCCTATAAAGTAATAAATGCCAGAAAAGCATGGTGAAGTTTCAAGATGCATGGAATGCTTACTGCAGCTTCCTGACAGTGAAAATGGGATGTGCTGCAGCTTCAACTAGAATGCTACTGAAAATGGTTAAAGAACAACATTTAGGGCTAAGACAGAACTTTTATTTTAAAAGTAAATAACATAAGCACTTTTTTGTTGTTGTTTCAAGAGTAAAGTAGTAAAGCAGATTTGCAGCTGTAAATGACGATAGACAAGCAAAAACAGGGTGAGGGGAAGGTAAAGAAAGACATCAGAGAGGAAAAAAGGGCAAATAGAGGAAAACTGATAAAATCATAGAAGCTATTGGACACAGTGAGTCATGCTGCATTCTGCCAGTTCTCATAAAACAAACAAAATTCTGTGCTGAAAGTATGTATGAGGCAGTGATATTATGCAGGTGCAAACTCCTGATGGAAAAAAGAAAGAGGAAGAGAGGTTTGTAATAAGTAGTGGAGGGAAGACCAAGAAAAATAGAACAATACAAATAACAGTGTGGAAAAGCACAATAGTTTATATGGCTTACAAGCCAGTTCCTACCCAGTGCCTACATTTCATCACCCCATAGTTGAAAAGCTTTTACCAGAAGGATATGGAACAGGAGGGAGCTAGGACTGCTGCTGCAGATCTTGTAATGAGAGTCTGAAGCAAACAAAAAAACCAAACCAAGACAAAAAAATGCTCACACATCAATACCTTATACAAAGCAGAAAATTCCACTTTTCAGTCTTAGCACTATCTTAGACTAATAATTTGAAGCTGATTTATATTCTTTCCATCAAATATTGTGCTACACAAAGTTCAATGAGATATAGAATGTCCCAGATGAACACCATATTACATGAGTATGACAAAGTAATCTCATCTTCCCTCTATACAAAAGAGCAAATAATTTCCTGTTGAAAGGAAAATATTTTACTAAACTGGAGGCAGCAGACAGTAGTTTTTCATGCAGAATGGGACTACAGAAAACAATTTAATAATCAGCATTTAACACATCCTGACATGTACTGTAGTTAGTGAGCATTAAAGATGATTTATCCTCAAGAGTTAAAGAGAATGAAGGTTGGAAATGACAGCAAAAACCAGGAGAGCTGCTGGTCATTGTCATCATGACAAAGTGGAGGGGTTTTATTACAACAGACAGATGGCAATTTTAACATAAAAGCACTTGCTACCCTGTCGTACTGTTCAGCCTGAGCAAGCTTCCTCAAAAGAGTTCATACAATGCAGATCAAATCAGCTCAGTAAAAACTATTAGTTTGCATGACCTTTCTGGAACAGGAAACTGAAGTCATTCATTTTACTGCAGCACTGTTAGAAAAAGGCTGACAGGAATGCATAGCTTTCTATTCCAAGGTACCATTACCTACATTACATGTCTGCATGAACAGCAATGAGCCAGCCTAGGATAAGTCAGTCTGTTAATATTTAACAGTGCAAAAAAGGCAGTTCAGCATTGGTAGATAGAATTAGATACAAGTTCTCTGATGCGTTTTCTGGGGAAGGGATCTTTCAGAACATAGTCTTTGCAACACGAAACTGCATGATCAGATGTGTTCTCTCTGCTTTAGTGAGTGACTCATCAGTGTATCACCTGTTCATTCAACAGCCTTCAAAGGCTCTGTGTTAGCAGCATCCTTACTTTCCAGAGATGGATATGAGCACAGTAGCAGATGACTTGAGGTGTCATAAAAAAAGGTCAAACAACTAGCGTAGCAAATGAACCTGGATCTTTCCGAATTTAGCTTCACTACTAATAGGTTTGTATACTCCCCAGAGATTAGGGAACATACACTGGATTGCCTGTGCTCTCTCCACTCCCTCCCACCCCAATCTTTCAGCAGAGAAATACAAAAAGCCTTTAAATCACTCATTACTCATCAATTAAATGTCTGAACACAAGCACACTGATATTATATCTGAGCTCTTTGCCCTCAGGCCACTTCTCAGCTCACTATTTATGCAGGGTCTGCTGGGAACATACTTCAAATACTACTATTCAGAAATAAATGTATCATAGTTGAGTATACACAAACCCAGTGACGCACATATATTATCCTCTAAAAAATACAAGATACTGAAATATACACCATGCACATGGTACATTATATACTACTGAGATTATTTGGAGATGCAAAGTATGTCAATATATCAGCTGAGGAATTTCCCAAGTGCTCAGAACTGTACTCCTAGACTTAATACATTACACTTCAGGTAACCTATAACTAGTAATTTCAAAACTAGAGTAGGGTGCCAGCTCAGATTTCTCAATCAGAAAGCTGATTTCTTCAGTCTTGAAATAACTGAGCACTGAAACAAGTGCTTTAATCTCAAATGCTAAAAATGGGACTTCAGCTTGTTGAATCAGAAGCAGCTTTATAGCATGCAACATAGTGATCTCTGAACTAACACTCAAGAAAGGAACTCAAGGGCAGAAATTGTATTTGATTCATTAGCTTTGTTCTGTGCTGTGCTGAGTACAGCTCTACATCATCTTGAACATGGCTAGAAGTATTGTACCATCTCTCAAAATTACAGTATCCTGGTTCATACAAATTTATAGATATTAGTAGATTTTCGGATTGGTGTCTAAATGTAGACCAGTGCTCAGCATTGACAAAGATAGCAAATTTTTGACCACTTGTGTTAAAACAATTCCCAAAGGGGTATGAGACAATTTTACAACTTATAACAAAATCTTTTTAGTACATATTCTACCTCATTATTGCTAAGATTTAATATTACCCAAGTATTTATATAAATTTTATATATATATTATTATAATACATACATTACATATATTATATATTATAGTATATTATTAGTAATAACAATTTAACTTGAAACTTAGAAGAATAAAATCAACACTGAATTTCCTTGAGGAACTGTGACTTTCACATTACCCAATGCCTTATGTTATGCCTTCAGTTTCAGGAAAGAAGAAGGATTAAAAGTCTCTTCACATTTCAGTTCATACTAGTACTAGTTTATTTACCTCATTACTGAACTTCAGCTACTACATGGCAGGCCACTGTTCTACACAAAGTTTTCAAATCAGGTTTTTGCATGTACAAAGGTAGCTTCTCCCTCTAGCAGAAGCTACTAAAGCCACTAAAGCCCTAAAGCCACTCAGGTGAAAAGTATCAGTTCACAGTTTAATTTGGAGAAGCCTGGTGACCGGGCAGTTCTAAGCATTTGACAGCCAGTATCAGGATGTAGAAACATGGTTGGACTCCCTTGCAGAAACAACTTCAAGACTGCGTTTAAGAACAAACTTATTAACTTTGCATATTACTTTCCTGCTAGAAAAGCTTTGAGACTACTATTGTGATAGCACAGCACCTCTTTCCTGTGCCATCTGTCCTCACAGCACTGCCATACAACTAATGACCGTTATCCAGATCATCCTGAGAAACTTTCTATAAGGGATCCTATCCACAAATACTGATAGAATTTACAGCATCCCAAAGTCAACTAAATCTACAGTTGCCTTAAAGATACTGTAGATAAATTAAGCTAAAATCTAATGATCCCTCACCTTTTAGACCTATACTAGGATGTCTTCAAATTCCGATTTTAACTCTCCCCCAAACCAGTGCAGCTGATACCCCAACTGTATCACTGTCAGAAGCACAGGTGTATTTCTACACCATTGCTCCCTTGTCTCTGCCAAATCTTAACATGTGATAAGAACCCACATAACACTGACATCCCCACACAATCACACTTAACATACACCCCCATCCCCCCCAAGTTCTGTGACCATATAAGTCTATTCCACCTTAAAAAAACCAGCAGCATTGCTATGCAGTACAGAAGTCAGATGCAGTCAGTGTCTGTTTATTATCTTTGCCATAACTCCTTGGATTTACAGTGATTCTTATTCCCAAGAGCTTAGCTTGAAGAGATAAAACTGTGCACATTTGTCTGTCTTTTCCCAGAAGCACAAGTATTTCTCTGCTCAACGTGACTCTCTGCCTCTCCTTGCCATTCTCTAACTGTAAGCCTTCCCTTTCCCACCAACATCCACTATGAATGACTCAACAGTCTCAATAAGCAACATTCCTTTGAAGAATAAACCAAATTATTCCCCATTTAACTGTGTAGAAGCCACTGGACTTAGAACATGAATAGGATCCCAAAATATATTGCTAGGCTAGTCTACACAATCCTACAATGTCACAGAGAAAATAAATGAGAATTCCAGAGCATCACCATATTTAGATCCTTGATATATACCACAAGCAACTTTTATTCTTACTTCAAGCCATCAGATGATTTGGATTGATTTTTAATTAGATTACAACATGAGCATTTTCTTTTTTCCCTTATTTCCTGAAGGCTGACCTAGTGCCTCTGTATCAATAAAAGGAGAAAGATGTCTATAGAGAGCAACTCAAGAACAGAGCAGAACCAGGTGATCTGGTGACTACAAGTGAAACAACCTTAGCTGAAGAAACATACTTCTGTAAGGGAAATGGAAAGCATTTTAACAAGGGGATGGATAAGATCCAACAAGAGGTTGTCATTTACATGACGAGAACTATGGATATCTGTATCATGACTTTCCTAGTGACCTACCGGGTACAAAGCATGACATTCAGTGAAATATCCCCCAAATTCTTCTCAGCTGGCAAAAGACAGATTTAAGTACAAGACAGGGTATCTTTGTAATACATTAGTATTTGTGTAACTTCAGTGTAAGTAGTTAAGATTGGTAGAACTTTTTTTTCTTGGTTATAAAAACCATGCATACAGTCTGCTTTGAATATTAACAATAAAAGCTTGTATGTTATCTCTATTTTAAACCACAATATTTTGAGTAAAAGAGAAATCTTAGTTAAAGGCATTTCAATTCTAGAAATATATTTCATAGCCAATAAAAACTAGCTAAGTTATGAAAAAGAACAATGAAAGTGATAGCAAAACACTCTCCAAAGAGTGACATAAGTCATTATATTCCCAAGTCTGCAACAGGCCCACAAGGCTGAGGCAAATCATTCAACATTCCTCTACCACCATTCAGCAAAATGTACCAGAAAATAAGAAATTGTAATAATAAAAAACCAATCTGTTGAAGGCCGATTTATCAGTCTTTCTTTGGGTTAAGGGTTCATTTATAAAAGGTTAGTAGATGATTACAGGTTTTTTAAGTCTTTATTATCACAAATAGTATGCTGCAAATACATTAGAAAGAAGGGCTGTAGAAGTTAGTGATTTATGAGTATAAGCTATAGTCATGGCTTAACTAATGACCTGTGCACCCTCTTGGAAATATTATTTATTATTAATGCTCTCTAATCAGAAATTAACCAATTAAAATAGCACTTTTATATAAATTATGACATATATACACAACTGTTTAGGAGCCTAACGGTAGAGCTGTAATGTCATTCACTTATTTATAGAGACTTCTCAACCTACAGTTTCACAACAGGGCAACTATAAACAATACACTGAAATACACTTAGTGCCTCACACAAACATGTGTGCAGTCATCTGCTACAGAATAAAAGGACAAATCAATACCTTCAAACAGGCTTGTACTTCATGGAAGCACATGGTGGAGATGCCACCAGCTGATTTGAGGAAAGAGTCTACACATATGAAGTTTTGCAGGAGGGTATGAATGTTAAAAATGGACAACTGAGCTACTATTAGGTGACATTGTCTAGGATTATATACTATCAATACAACCACATTAGATAAATAGCAATTCTTTTGAGGAAAGTAACTAACTTAGCACAGACAAAAATCTGAATACTTCCAAGGGTAGTGCTACTGTAGCTGCAATAGTCTAACCAGATAAGACACACAGGGTTAGAGACTAAAACTAATATCTTATTAAATTAGCTGTTTATTTGGAAAAAAAATTAGCTGAGGCTTACCTGGCTTCTTCAGATATAACAAAAATATAAACTTGAAAGTTAAATTAAAGCTCAAAATGTGTGCTAAGTTTACTCACATTTTCATTCTTTAAACCATCTCTTTCGCAATAGCTTTTTCATGTTCCACAAGCAATAAATTACCTTTCCTTATATTTCCCATGAGAAAAGGAAACCACATTGAAATACCTTTTCACACCAAGGCGGTCCTTCTTCTCCATAGGTAGCAATAGCTTCTTCTCTCAGGTAATTTAGCTAGATATATTAACCAATCAGACCAAAAACGGTTCTCATTTTTCATTTAGCTTTGAAGTTTGCAGCTTTTATTTCAAACATGAAGACAGCTTGTGGAACATACTACTATTTCCTGTCAACCACACAGCTGGTCTAACAAATGATATTACTGTTACTGTACATACACATGCTTAATAAATGGTCTTGACACTTTGAAGACCTAAACCTAAAACTTTGTTGTAAGTCTGAATTGATCAATTCTAATATGCTGTCATGAAAACATTGTGTCTGAATGCTGCATGAATCCTGTTAGCATGGAGGGGATCTGAAGAATTCAGACCAAGCTTCTCTAACCATCAAGTCTTTAGCTATTGCAATCTGTAAAATAATGTGCATTGAGTTCATAAGACTGCTTTAAAGAAAAAAGAAATAATCTTTATTTCTTACCCATTATAGAAAGAGAAGCAAGCAATACGCATATTTAAGTAGGAAAAAAATTTTAATGGCAAGAATTGCAAAGCAATGGAATGGATTCCTTTCAAGCAGCATGAAATCTCCATTGCTACCATATTTAAAAACAAACTAGGAAATCATTTGACATGAATAAGCATAACATGTCCTGTATTGCACATGCGATGGACTAAACAACCCCATCAGATCCCTTTGAACTGCTGTTTCTATAACAGCATTTACAACCTCAGATCTGCTTTCTCAGAATCCCTATGGCCTGATGCGTTTAATTTGGTACAGAAGTTAGACACAGCCGGAGAAGTTAGAGTGTGCACAAGCTAAGTGAAATTTAAACAGAACTGCATGCAACGCACAGCAATGGAGAAAACCACAAAATGACCAGCGTTAGTATTTTTAGAGAAGAATAAAAGTAAGTACAAAGAACTGTGTGAAACCCATAAAATTTCTTAAGGGAAAAAAGTGGTGGACAGAAATAATCTGACACTCACTTAATAGATTAAAAGTGTGGTGTTTGGGGGGAATTTTGGCTTCTTTTTTTTTTTAATTTAATTCTGCCCTCAAACTGCTTTTACATCATGCAGAATATGCCATCTGTCACACCCAAGCAATCCTTCACATGAATGAATTTTATGCTAAGTAACCATTTGGAATGTAAAACCTCCAACTAGAAGTTGGCTACTTTTCCACATGAAGAGGAGGCCTGGAAAAGCTAATGTGTCAGTAATAACAAGCTTCACCACAGCTGTTTAACTGCATCTTATATGAATGTAACTAAGCTGATCTCCAGGAGAAATTTTAGACAGTATACAGTAGACCCAAGGCATTACCCTTACTAATTAAAACCACTATGACAGTATAAAAGGTAGAGTTAAATCATAGCAGGGTTATCTTTAAAGTGCTTAAAGTAGGGACCTAATTGAGAGAAAAATATAATTAACTCAGGAAACAATTCATCCTTCCAAAACAGGGGTCAGCAGTAAATCAAGGTGCTGTACCAGATCATGCTTTTCTCTTTTAGTTTAGACATTAATAAATTGCTAGAAATTCAGCAGGACTTCTGAGAAGAAAGATACTATCAGTTATCACTGCCATGATCTAGGACAGAGAGGGGCTCCTGATTTTCACCAAGTCTAGAGCATGGCAGAAACATCTTTGCTGCTGTCCCTCACAGCTCATGGAATGAAAGCGCATTCTTAGAACATAAAAGGGAGAAACATGTTGACAGAGCTACAGTCATCTTAAAACACAAATCCATTTTTTAGCATCTGTGCCAGATGTTGATGATCCTGACCTTATACTATCTTCCTATGTATCTCAACTAAAAACTTTACAAAGCCATGCAACTCCGGGGGTGGGGGGAAGGGGCGACACCTTCAAACTGAGAGCACTTTTCAAATGCATCACTCAAACCCAGCTTTTCCCAAGTTAACAGAGTTTAACCTGAAAAAGAAGTTCTACAATATAGAGTTCCCCTCAAAAGAAGAAATGTGTTAGCTGGCAGACATCAACCCTACCTTTTTTAACCATAATGGGTCATATTTACCACAGCTTCCAAATGTTCAGTGTGACATCTGGCACACAGATAACCAATTTCAATTAATTCCACTTGACTGCAATTTGAATTTGTTTTCTGCTTCTATCATTTAACATTAATTTGGACACACAGTCCTGTCTATCCTGAACTACTCTTTACGTGTCCTCCAAGTTGTTAATCCCAAAGGTATCATTCCAGCAAAGTGCTCATTAAAAACTGAGCAACTGTCCTATCTTAGTAAGTGTGGAAGGTCAGGCAGAACATTACGTTAGCCAATAATTTCAACTACTATGTTTAATTTTATAATTTTAAAGATTAACAAGTGGAGAAAAAATTGTACATCATAAATAAGTGAATACTTGCAACAGGTAGATTGACTTGTTTCTGTCCAAGGGCATCACATTATACATGTTTGTAAACTTAATCTCTGAATCCATTCTTTTTCTAGTCAAAACTGCAAATGTTCTACTATGATCAGTTTGAAGAGATATGCACTGAACTGTTTGATATTCACTATAATTCCTGGATCTTCACACAATAAACACAAAATTGTTTACTAACTACTTGGAAAGAATATTTTAAGGAAGAGAATTTTAATCTGTTCCACTTGAACAAGAACATAAAATGATAAGATTCTAGGCCATAGAGATTTTAATAGGAGCATTTTATCAAAGTGCTGCTAAGGCCTTTGATGAAGCTGCATAGATCTTTGTTTTAAACGGGAGCATGAATACTCCAGCCTTTGCTTGTGTTCTAGCTCTTCTGTTCTTTAAGGTTTTGGGCATTGGAATGTCTTATTGAGACAGTCTTACACACAGGTTTCAGCCAGTGGAAATATAATATGTTATTTAATGCTTTAAATTAAAGCTTCAGGAATTAAACCAATTCTCTTATCAAGGCCTAGACTCAAGTCTCATGCAGATACTAGTGCCATGTCATTAGCCAACCTAATAAAAGCTTTAAATCAATTTCCTGAAAAACTGAACAATAATCCAAATCAAACCTTTCCACACAGTACTTAAATCTGAAGAACAGTTTGTAGTTACCCCCTTAAAAAAAAAAAACTTTAAAATACATGGGTCTTGAAGAAAATTGCATATTAGTTAGCCACCATATGCAGTTTCCCAGTGTTATTAAAGGGTCAGTTTATAAACCCAGTAAGAGTAATGGCACAACACTAACAATTAACAAGTCAAAATAGAAATGTGTGTTTGAGGCATTATTATGGATCTCTAGTATATCTGAATAAATTAAGACTATCATAACAATTAAGCCAGGGATTGTAGAGTGATGAATGAGAGTCCACCTTGTTAAAAAAATACCCAGTTGCTGTTTCAAATTCTAAATTTATAATAGTCTTTTCTCCTTCCAAATTCAATAGTATTAAGCAGATGAGAACCACAGGGCTAAAAGGTTACTATTACTAATTTGTCTAATACTCCAGAGCATTAGCAGAAGAAAAAGATAGTGCAGACACATTATAGGCTGTATAAAATGGTATTTTTGAAGTCAATATGGGCTAAAAATCTTTGCTGAGGTCAGCTACTCATTAATAAAGGAAAGCGTGCCACAATCTAATGTCTGGATCAATGTAATTGCAATGAGAGATAAAAGGAAACTGCATGCATTAAGAATCTCACTATAAATTACACAGGTCTCCTTATCTCACTCCCACTGAAGTCAACAGCAAATATTCATCAGCTTCAATAGGATTGCTGATGGGCCCTAAATTATCCTTTCCTGTACATCATAAGGCCTGTAATTTCCATCTTTCACTGTTTGATGAGAGGTAACCTCACAGACATGCCACTGGAGCTAGCATACCCTTATTTAAATAAGGGATCTAGAATGAAGTCATTTCTCTTTATTACCAATCTTTTCTGAAGAAAATTAACACCACCTCAGAGTTCCTACTGGTTAACTGCTCAATTTTGCTGAAACTTGATATATGATGTTATAGATATTGAGTGAATTTTGGCAGTTGGAGATATTAAATAGCACACACCGCAGTGACTCAAGTAATTTTGAGGGGGGTGAGTACAGCATAGAAGTAAACTGCTAGTCCTGAAGAATACATTTTAATAGCAGCTTAAGCATGGAGTCCCATTAACAGAAACTTCGCTATAGTTTTTCCCATTTTCATTTGCTAGATGTAACTAACCATGAGACCAGGTAAATCTTATTCTTCCTTTAAAACACTTCTTCTGCACAGAGATAATATATACTAAGAAAAACATCAGACAAACTCAGTCTGGTACATATATGCCTGCATATATTCCCTGTGGACTGCAGTGAGAAACCAAATTCAGAATCACTATTCCATTGTAAATGGTTTGTTGATATATTGTATACATAATTTGCATACACAAAGTAGATACACACAGCTGCTAGGACTGGACTCCAGTGTGGCAAAGTCACAGGGACTAAGAAATATACTCAGTCTTTTCTTTTTCTTTGGCTTTTTCATCTAGTCACCCCCAGGATCATCAGTTTAACTGCAGGTGAGAGGGAACAGGGAGGGGTTGTGCTGGTTATACTCCTACCACAGAAATAATACAGTAATATACCTTCTTCCTTCAGTAGCTGGGAATGAAGGTTTGAACGCATGGTTCAGAAGGGTAATATGGTTAGATCCATGAGGTTTCTTAAAAAGCAAATAGTTGATGATTATAGAGCTCATAGTGACATACAGGAGACCATTAGAGACTAGTTGTAGCCCATTTTACCAGCCATTATAAAGCACTTCATCATATAAGATCAGAGTATTATATATTTTTCAGTCATTAAGAACTTACTGAAACTCTAAGAAGTGCTAGAAAATATGTCATGTTTTTCCCTGATGAGAGGGAAAACAAAGAAAGCCAGAGATCAGCCTTGGGATGCCCTGAGGCATCCCAATTTCATTTTTTATTTGTGCTTAGGCTCTAATACATTAAAAAAAAAAAAAGAATGGAAAAAAAAAAAAAACAAGCAAGCAAATTATAGTTCTAATACAAACCCTAGGAGCCAGGTTATGTATCAAAAGGAGAGAGAGGAATCATTTCTGGTTTCCAGCAGATAATCAGCAGAAGCACTTACACCTTAGTTAATAGAATACAAATGCAGTACAAACAGCAATCAAATCACTCTTCATGCCCTCCACCTGCTACCTTGTTTTAATTTCCTTTCCTCCGTAATTTCCTATTCTGAGAGTTGGTCCCTTCAAAGAGCTCTATCAAGCTCCATCATCAGAAATGGTCACTTTTTTTTTTTTAGCAATTGAATTTGTAGAAGTGTTAAAAGAAGCCTCCTAATTCCTAGGGGTCCTACAAAAAGTAGCTGTAAACTCCCATCTGAACTTGCTCTCAAGTCTTCAAGTTAAGTAGGGGGTTTTCTGTCATTAAGGTTTAATTCCCCTTCCAACCCAGATATTCATGGAAGGTTACCAATACTTCTGTTTCTTTTAAAGGATCTCACTTATATATCCCACATTCATGATAACCTGTCCAACATTGCACTATATTGGTAGCTCAGCTACCACACCAGCCATACCTGTTAACCCTATGTCATCTGAATATTGCATTAGATACTCCAAGTCAAAAATCATTTTTCACTAGTTTCATTTTTGATTTTTGCTTATAAGGGAAATCCTTTCTTATAAAACACCTAGGAAACACCAGAACATATTTCTAATGAAGGTCAACTTTATTGATGGGGTAGGGGCAAGATTGTTTTCAATAATTTCAGTCTACACCTGGGGAGGAGAGAGAAAAGGGACACACAGTACAAATAATGAAAAAGCACTTTTAAGTCTTCCAGCAGCAATCATTTAAGCTGCTATTGAAAGAAAGTAAACATGCAATGTGCATATTCTTTAATTTCTCAGTCCCCTTTCAAGGAAACACTTAGTGTGGACATGAATATGGAACCAATTTACAATACCAAATACCTTTTTTATGCAAAAATTTTTAATGTTTATGCATTACATATTCTTTATCATTGAAATGCGGAACCCTGGCAAAGACATCAATGCAATAAGTTCAGAGCAAAGCTTACACAAAACCTGTAATTGTCCAAATGAGGTTTCAGGGAGCAGGGGTGAGGAAGAAGAGGTTTTAAGCAAGCATAAAAAGTTCCGAATACGATAAAGCTATGATCTGCTGAAAACAGAAAGGTGCATTAAGTAATATTTGGGATAAACTACGCTCAGAAAAAAATAATAATTACAACTACCATGAAGTATGCCTTGCATATTAGAAGCTCAGTCATACATTCAAGATCCTAAATTAAGAGTTAGCTTGACTATAGACTCTGTGTGCTGAGAACAAACTTCCACAGGTCTTGCTGCCTTCCTGCTTATGTTGCTCCTGTATGCAAAACCCACAGGCTCCAACACGCAACATCCTTGAACCACTGCTTTTCTGCTTAAAATGATACTGGCAGTGGCCAAGGGTTACAAATAGCTGGGAACCCTCAACACCTCTCCAAAAGTATTGCCTCCAGAGACCAGCTATGGAAAGTATGTCATGTTTTGGCATTTTTTTTCTTTGAAAAAAAGATCTAAAAAAATATATTTTTTCACTTCTAAGTTACACAAAGGCAAAATTAGGATTGATTTTGTTTTGAGGTTTTTGGCTGTTCATTTGTCCCCATTTTTTTGGGGAAATGGTGCTAAAATACCATATACACCAAATACCTCAAAGACTACGTCCCCAATGGGGTTTTTCTATGTGATATTAACACTCCTCACATAAGTATACAAAACCCTGCTCAAAACAGTTTTTCCCCTTTATCTACTTGCATATTTGGATAGCTGATTGATGAAGTACAAAGGAGAAATTTTGTAATTTCATTGGCTGCTTTTTGTGAGCAGATGGCTCTTCAGATTCTTCTGATTTACCTTTAAAGCAAATATAAGCTCAACCTGCAAACAGGATCATTTTAAAGCATAATTACAATGCAAGAGCCCATTTTCAAAAAATACATGCACGGAACAATAGTTTTTCTCTATGGAGTGTTAAGCCTGACAGTCTGAATAATTAATACAAAGCAGAAAGAAAACACAAGGGAACATCAGATTCATAGCACAGTCATCAGTGTTGTTACAGTATTTCCCTTTAAATAAAGCTGGCAGCTGTGTGGGATAAGCTGCCTTTCCTCTTTCCTGCAGCTACATCTTCTAAAGGCTAGCTGGTCTGGGGCTCATTCACAGCAAGCTAGAGAGGGAGGACTAGCCTAATACAGCCTGCATAGGAAATGTGTTCATTCAGTGAAGAACGGGGCTGCTTTTTGTCAGAGCTCTATAGCACTTCTAGCACCATTATTCATGAGCAGGTGCACATCCTATAAAAGTAATCTTTGCAAGTGAGCTATTTCTAGAAAACACTGATCTAAAGTTTTTAAAGGATTCCAGCACAAATGAGATGGAGAGCTGACTGGGAAACAACAGCAGGTTTGGTAACTCAAAACAGTGAAAGGTTACTGCTATGTATTTCTTAAACACAACTACAACTTTGAAAGCTTGATTCTTCCCAGTTAAGCTCCATAAAACTTAAACAAATTTACAAAATTTGAAAGCAATCCTATCTTTCAGGCATCATTATCAGTACCTCCACAACAATCCTCCCACTCAAGTTCAGCAACTAGATCCCAAACAAGTCTTGGGTCATAATTCCAAATCAATCCACTAATTCCACCCAAAAACTACTACTTTTTCCTTCCCTGTTTCATCACCCTTCCAAGGATGGAGGTGAGGCTAACTGGGCAGTAGTTTCCCAGGTCCTCCTTCTTGCCCTTTTTGTAGATGGGAGTAATATGGGCCCTCCTCCAATCACAGAGCACCTCGTGCATTCTCCAAGATTTTTTCAGCCTCTCCAGCATCCACTGTAGGTTCATGGTTGCAAACCCACACATCTATCTCTGTCTCAACTCCTTTAATACTGCATAGCCTATCCACCATCTCTTGTAGCTCTGCTATCTGTCGCAAGAGGACCTCAGTACATCACATTTTGTGCAGGTGCTAGCCTTTCCCCCGGAAGAGGTACCTAGGTGTCTATCGCAGGCCACCCCTGTACTGATACCTCTTTCCTTACCAGCACTGGTGACTTCTCAGAGGACGCTTCAGCAGACACGGTGGCTTCGGCCCCGAGTCGAGTGGACACCATCGCGGCAAAGGCTTAGAGCTCTTAGTACTGCACGGAAGAGAACGAAATGCCCCCTACATAACCTACCCCCACCACATTCTACTCGCTGCCCGTCTCAGAGCCATTTAACTCTCCCGCTAAAGGTCTTGGCTCCTCCTCCCAGTCGCTGATTGGCTGCCGAGCCCTGCCGGTGCAGGACGGGGCTCGGAATCTTCGGCACAACTCTGATCTAGAGCGCAAACCGACAGAATAATCCGTTTATTCCCATAATCCCTATTTATATGAGCTCAGTACAGCTATTTGCTTATGTAAATTTCAATTTCATCAGATTATTTCTGAAATTATTTGGCCTAAATTATATTTTTAGCTTTTCAGTCTCTAAACCATTTATTTCACTACTACTGTCCACAATTTTCCTGGCCTCTACTTCCCCTCATCATTTTAATAAGCCTCTTATGATGTAAATTCTGTTTTCTGTTCCTGAGAGTCTTACTGTATCAACTTACAAGTGAAATAGTGTCCGATTTAAATAGTCCAACCACATGTTCTACAGGAACTCATTCCTGAAATAATCTATAAAAGATATAGCAAGAATACAAAATATAACCCTATGCCAAAAATTTATTTAGAGGAAAGGGGAAGCTGCTTGATTAAGACTTACAAGATTCCATGGCTATAATATAGGGATGATGCCTCTTAAAATGATCTATCAGTCATAATAGATGTAAGATGTAAATCTCATTCTTTTTTATTGCAAAAGTTTTAAGTAGTAAAGACATATTTTATTCATCACAATTTTGCTTCTTAAAAAACAAAGCAAACCTATAACGCAGTAATCAAATTCACTTCTTTGAAATTACTACTTAATTACACCAAATCAGAATTCCATAGAAAGACACTGATGTTAAAGGTCAGGCTATTAAAGACATTTATTGGAAATGGTAGTCAGGCATAACAGTAGTTACGTCTTCAAACATAAAGGAAGCATGATTCAAATACTAAAGTTTAAAAACTACAACACATTGATTTCAGCAGCATTGGTGTTGGAATTCTGAAATGATCAACAAGTATAGTTCCAACACTTTCAATAACTGTACATAACAAAGATGAACATTCACCACAGAAATCTTTTCTGTTTCCGCAATGTATTAACAGACCTGCTTAAGTTGTCTAACTCTGCCTCTGCGGTATTAAGGCTAAGTATTTAGCTTCAGAGGAAATTATACACAGAACCTTACTTTTTAGAAGTAGATTCTTTTCCTTTTTAAATGTATGCAGTCATGCTAAGCATCTGAAAAACAAACTCCACTTCAAAGTGTTTTAAATTACGTTTTAATTAGAATGAGGTGCTCATAAAACACCTCCACAGTTCTGTATCTGTACTACTGAGAAACAAAATCATTTGCCTTATGAGATTTAATGTCTCAAATATTATTTCTCTCACCATAACCATATTAATAGTGATTTTTCAATTAAGCAAACCTTAAGCTGTGAGAAACCTGAGATGTGAGCTTGAGTGTTCCACATATTTTGCAGTGTACTATAAACAAAAAGGACCAAGCAAACCAAGAAAGGCTTTATTTTAGCTGAACAGTTCACAAAGATAGCAAAGGGCAACTCCTCATCTCCTGTGTAAACTTCTTCCAACTTATCACAGTCCAAGCACAGAATTCCTTTATGCTCCAAAGTCTTGACCCCTGTCCACTAGTTTTCATCTTCATACAAAGTTTATCATGTTTAAGTTACTGTCATGGTTTTATTTTATTGTAAGGATATATCCTCATATCATGCACATCTTAGTGACTACCATGAGCACTGTATTAAAAATGTGCATTAAAAAGAACAGAGATCAGGCATTGAAAATGTCAGCTCAAAATGGAAGTTACAAGCACATCGAAGAGAGGAAATATAACAAAGCTTTACCACCTTGACTTTGATGGTTATTGCCACAAACAGCTATATCAGAAAGGAGGCTAAACAGTGACATCACAGTTCTGTGTAATTGGGCTTCTAGGCAGGTGGAGTTCTACCTGAAACAAAACACAACAGTACATATGTAATTTTAAAGGTTTTTTGAAACCTTAATTAATTCATTTCATTTACCTTGCCTGCAGCTGCTGATTTTGAAGCCTGTTTCTTGATTGAAAAGTGTCAATCAGTGAGAGCTTCCAGGACAGCTGAAGTTCACAGATGTATGGTGAAGTCAGTTAAACTTTAAGGAACTTAGTCTATTTGATGGAAGATTTGCTAGGGAAAATTCTGTCTCATATGTAAATTCTTGCACCAGGAAAAAAAGTGCTGATCATGCCAAATCAATTAGATTAGTCATCAAATTGCATGCACTAATTAAACACAAGCTGACACAAAGGAAAAGCTGATTCTACTTACATATCAGAGAGAAGATCCTGACTACTAAGACTTAG
The DNA here is from genome assembly GCA_026283785.1 of Coracopsis vasa. Lineage (NCBI taxonomy): Eukaryota > Metazoa > Chordata > Aves > Psittaciformes > Psittacidae > Coracopsis > Coracopsis vasa. The sequence goes on from JANHGB010055455.1 coordinate 20,539, forward strand.
TATGGAAATTATTTTCACAGACATCACTACTGATTATTCCAGTCATTACTACAAAACACTTGTATAATAATTCTTATTACCTGTTGCTTTAGCCATGCCACCTGATCTCCTCACAGAAGCACAGAGGACTTCACTATAACTGTCCACTAAGATGTATTCCTTAAAGCGTATCATCTAAACACAGCACATAAAACCTGCAAATATATAGGTGTGCAGATTTAATTTGTTCTGATTAGTGCCTACATTTTCCTGACATTCTAATCCTTCATCATTAAGCCTTTACTTATATATCTGACTAATTTTACTTCCTAGTCATCTGCCCTTCCCAAGCCCTAGGTGTCAGCTTTGATAGAGCTCAGCTTCTGTCACACATCACCTTTGCAAAAGTACAAATCAAGCTTTCACCTTCGTTACTCCTCCTTATGACTCACATCTACTACAAAGCCACAGGGACATAAAGAGGAAAATGATAACCAGCTTAAAATGAAAGAACATCCTCAACACATGCTTATTTATTCCCATACTTCACAAAAGAAATGCTTCATAAGCCTTTTTGTCTTTGATATTCAGTTGTATCATCAGTCAGAAGCTAAGTGTTCTGTGGGATAAAGACCATGCCTCTATTCATTAAGAAGTGCAAAGAGTGAGTTCATTCAAACATTAAGAGAGTCAATGAAGTACTTTGTTAATAAATTAGCTGTCAAAGAGCTCTGGACCAATGCTAGTCTGTGCTAAACTAACTAACAGTACAAATGTACCTTGGGTTCAACTGTTAAACAGTTAGTTGAGAAATTCTTCCTTCTCCTGAATGGGCATAAGAGTAAATGAATGATAAGGTATTAATTATGGCTTCTCAGCCATTATTTTCTCCTTCACAAAACCACCCCAACACAATAAATATAGGCAATCAGGAGAGTGAGCATCAGGAAGAGTAGAAAGGATAGACAGGATATGAAGAGAATAACAGCTTAAAAATTGCACACTTAAAAGCACTTTCATTCTACATAAATTTTCCATTTTAATGTTATACAGAATCACCTTAATCTGCTATCAGATCGTGAAATTTCTGGTCTATGTTAACAACTACCAAAAAACCTAATTGAAATATTGTAATGATGACAAGAAAATACATGTACTACTATAATATAAGTGCATTTGGGCTTCTAGGTAAGGAAAGTAAGGAAAAATAGACATTATCTTTGAAAATAAAAATAAGTGGCATTGAACAGAAGCAAAAGACAAGAAATCAAGACTGAAATTTGAAATGTAACTACCAAATTAGGTAAAACAAAGGTAATTTTACCCATGCTTTATCAGTGCATGAAATGGCAGGGGGGGCAAGTAGATATTATTTTTACAAATGCCAGACACACAAGATAGCAGTCTAAAGGAAAATGAGCCAAAAGGGCATGAGAATTTTCTACTAGAAAACAGCATTGAATTGATGGTTGTATAGTTAATTAAATGCTGTTCATCAAATGCTGTTAATTAAATTTGAGCTCAACTTATCTGGAAACGGTTGTGTTTTGCTGTATGCAGTATTTATTTTGCATAAAAGTGCATATATTAATTTTGAAATTAAAAGGAATAAAACTTTTTTTAATGAATCTGATAAAATTCTGGGTTTATATTATAAGATATCAAGTAATAAAAGTCCTAAATTGATCACTGTTTTTTTGGTACTAGGCAATTCTGGTTTAGAAAAGATTTCAAGAGTTTAATGAACAAGTTTACTGAAGATTGTTTCTTTTCCCTGTTTTAAAAACAATGTTTTTAAATGTAATGTTTAAGACTTTAAAATAAAATATTTTTTTTCTGCTTCAACCACTTTAAGGGGGTTGGTTTTTTTCCATAAAAACCCTTCAAAGTAGTCAAGAGTAAAATCCACTGTCTGTGAGAAATGATTGACATGTACAATTAGTTTAAAAACACTGCAAATTAGACACAATTATGAACAAAAGGGCAATTCTGTATTGCCAAGCAACACTGTACAGTTAGACTTGCAACTGCTCAGATTTAGCAACACAATTACACATCTGAGCAATCCAAATCATTGTGATTAATATCCTGTAAGCAGAAATTAAACTAACATCACTATTTACTGAATGTTCTGAAATCACACCCTGACTTCCATAATTTTAATACCTAGAACCAAATCTGGAAAGTTTTTTCTACCAGTGTTGAAGTCATCAGTACGGGCAGACAGCTAATGTCTCCAAAACAGGGAGTGTGCAGTACAGACCATCTTTTTGACATATTTTGAAGAATTTCATTGTCTCTGCATTACATAATTCATTCACACTTTCTGCTGCATTTATCCTCTCTATTTTCAATGATTATTTCTTCAGTTACTGTTCCTGTGGAGAAAGGGAAGTCAGTAATTGAGAGAAAAAAGACCAAACAAGCCAAACCAGAAAAACAGCACTCGGATGAGTTTCATCTGCACTTATAAAATAGAGGTGTATATATATGGATGTGCTGTTTACCTATCACCCTGCAGACCAAGAACTCAAAGCACATCTGCCCGGCACAGGTAATGCCTTTGTCATCTGAAAGCCCAGCTGGCACTTGATCCCTGGATCCCGTTCAATCTGCAGTATAGCACTGCCTGGTTAGCACTTTTACAGGAATTCTCCCATTTCATGATATTGCTCAAAGTTTTTCTTAAAAGTTCAAAGTTCAAGGAGGCAACAGTGATTACTAATAGCAGAATGCTTTTGTATGTCACCAAAATAAAGGATGTTAACTGATAAGGCATCCTATATTGCATTTTATTTCATGCACAGTTCTGACAATTATAAACAAATATAATTTAGAATTCCCAATATTCTCAAGAAAGACGTATAAAAATGCTTCTATAGCTTTCAGCAGGAAATATTTGTGTTAAAGCCAAGAAACACAATAGATTTTTCAATTAGGCAAGAAAATGCCACACGTGAAGGAACACCATTATGTTCCAAATCAGCTTATATCTTCATGGAAGGGGATTTATGAAGAAAAAGAGATACTACTATTACTAGTGACTAAGTATTGCCTCTCCTGGCTAAGTAATATATTTTAGGTTGAAGAAGTTCTAGTTGCAGTAAAGCTTAATAGAGAGGTCACACACATATTGCATTAATGGTGTCTATACTTCATATTACCAGCCCTGAATGAGAGGAACTCTCCATATAAAGGAGAATGAAGGAGATGGTAAGGATGACTTGCTTTCCTGCTTTCCTTTCAAAAACCCCTTGGGCAGGCCACATGTTTTTAAACACAGATTTGAAAACAGTGTATGTTCATTTAATTTTTCAGATATTTCTGTCTCCAGCGTATGATGATCAGTGTTTGGGCCTTGACAGGAAAGATAGCCAGAATCATCCTGAACTGTTTATGTCACATCTCTGAGGGACTGACAGGATCCTTTCTGGAACACATGGAACATATGGCAAAGTCCTAAAAACATGTCAATTTGTTTAAATGTTATGAATTACACCTTGATTTAAGTGGCTCCTATTTTTTTCTACAGCATCTGTCAACAGAGCACACACACTTCAGCAGTTTCATCTTGGCATTACAATTAAACATTTCGAAACTGAACTGAATTCAAAATTGAACTGACTTATTCCATGGCCTGTCTATCTAGCCCACTAAGCAACTCTTAGCTGCAAAACAGCAGCACAAAAAGTGGTTTAGAATGATGAAACAGGTATCCTTCTACTCTGTATTAGCTAAGGATGTGGGAGATTGGGGATTACTGGGGCCTCTGTGGTCCCAGTAAGAGAAATTATGCATTAACAGTTATTTTGCATAAGTATGTGTTCCTGCGCACTATGTCTGATGTAGTATGTCTGTGTCCAACAGGTCAAGGGAGGAGATACTCCCCCTCTGCTCTGCTCTCACAAGACCCCACGTGGAATACTACATCCAGCTCTGGGGATCCCAAGGACATGGATCTATTGGAGTGAGTCCAGAGGAGATCACAAAGATGATCAGAGAGCTGCAACACCTTGAAGACAGGCTGAGAAAGCTGCGTATGTTCAGCTGCGTATGTTCAGCTTGGAGAAGCATAGGCTCTGGGGAGACCTTGTAACAGAATCACAGTACCTAAAGGGGGTCTATAAGAAAGCTGGAAGGAGTCTTTTTTACAAGGGCATGTGGGGATAGGACATGGGCTAACAGTTTTAAGCTGAAAAAGGGGAGATTTAGATTAGACATAATGAAGAAGTTATTTCCTGTGAGTGTGCTGAGGCGCTGGCACAGGTTGCCCAGAGAAGTTGTGGCTGCCCCATCCCTGAAAGTGTTGAAGGCCAGGTTGGAAGGGGCTTGGAGCAACCTGCTCTAGTGGAAGGTGTCCCTTCCCATGGCAGGGTGTTGGAACAGGATGATCTTTAAGTTCCCTTCCAACTTAAATCATTCTAGGATTCCATGAGTCTATGTATCCTGACAATAGGTATGATTAGTTGCATGCGACTGTTAGACTTTTTTTGGACATCTGACAGTCTAGGCTTCCAAGTACCAGGAAAAAATGACCAAAAGCTAGAAAAATACAGCATAAATTACATATTGCATGCTATTTTTATGAGAGACAGGATTTAATGGTAAAATTTGTAAAATCTCATATTATAGCAGTGTCTGGATGCATTATCAGTGACTACTGGATCAAACTGAACTCAGACCCTGTATGTTTATGATGCAGGAGGGCACTGTTTCCACCCACTGGCTCAGATACTTCCATCTCTTCCAGCAGTTCACAATAAAAGCATGTGTTGAAGCAGTTTAAAAATGTTTTTAGTGCTTTGTGACTTACTCTTCAGAGACAGAGAGGATGTCTGCCACAGCCAATGTGGCATCTTTTAGAAAATGCACTGTACTGATTCTTTCTATAACCTGAGCTTGAAAAGTAACTGAAGTTGCTGGAAATATTTCCTAGAACCAGTTAAAGGGCATTTGTCATCTTTAAATTAAAGTGAAATTAAATCAAGCCAAATTCCAAACAGCTCTGCCTGCCAAGAAATTTCAGAGGACTGGCATCTCTAGAATAATTCAAATGGGCTACAATAATGGCACAGCCCTGACCGGAACCCGGAGAAGTTATATGATATGTAAATAAGAAAGACAGAGCTGAAGACTAACCACAGAATGTCACTCTTCAAGTCACAAGCAGCAGTCTCATAGAATGACAGGGACCAAAATTACATGCTTTCCACAGAGAATCCTCACAAGTATCAGGAAAGGGATTGCACAAAGATCAAGAGATAAATGTGTTCTTTCCTTGTTAACAACCTTAAGATAGAACATTGACTTCTCTTGAGCTCCTTTCTTGCATCTTCTTCTTATCATCATATTAATTTTTCATCCCAATTCCATTTTTTTGTTTTGTTTTTCCATTTGCATTCACTCCCTGAATTCTCAGCCCAATTGATTCATCTCATCAAAAATATGAATATGTAAATAGTTAACATGAAGACAGATGCACCATAACTGGGATTTCACTATTCTCTCAATATCAATGTAGGACATGATAATTCCCATTCAGGTTATTCCTTTATCTGCTTGCATGCTAAAGAAGACGTAATAGCTTCCTTTTGTAGGATTTTCTATCCATAACCTTTCATATGTTTTTATGTTAAAAGAAAGTTTAAATTATGCCTGATTAACTAAATATGCAGAACACATGTACGTTGTGATGGTTCTGCATTTGACACTCATAAAATATTACAAGTATTAAAACACACATGTGGATTATTATGGCTATGGATTTCAAAACTGGCTAGTACAATTATTTCTCTAATGTCACCCCAAGGTGCTACTGAAAGTAGTTTTATAGCATTTAATTTCTTCAGTAAGCATAGCATCATGAAACAGTATGAAAACAGTACTCATAGAAGTATGATGAAGCAGAGATTCTTCCAACTCCAGTAGCTTCTAATATCCCCCTAGTATGATATATAGCGATTGCATGCAACAAGCAGAAAGCATGATTAACTTTTCAGCTTGCATAATGTAAGCCATAGCAAGTAGCAGAAAACCATGCTGGCTACCGAGCACGTCCATTTCCTCTTAAAATTGGAACCAGTGATGGATGTTGGTGTCTTGAAAAATAACAAGGCCAGAAAACTGGATTCACAGCTCTCCAACTGAGGTACTTTATTATCTGGCACTGACATAAAGGAAAGGAATTGCAGACTAAACAAAACAAAGAATCTCCTGCAGATTTTGTCCTGGGCTGGCCAAAGGTAAAACTACAACAGAACTCAATAAAATGCATGGGTCTTTTGCTGCTGCAAATCAACTTTTTCAATGATTCATCTAAATTCCTTGCCCCAGTTTCATAATATTTTATCTGACCCACAGTTATGTGTTTTTTCTCTATTTCACAACTGAGTCACTGGAAATTTGGGAAAATGGACATTTTTTATTAATTTTGCTTTGCAAAACTTAGATTTGCCTAATAGCACACATAGTGCAAATACTTCAGAATGCCACGTATTACACACTGACGAAAACCAAGAAATCTGTTGCTTCCATTACGCAGTTGCATCATTTTACATTCTGGCAAGGACAAAGAAATTCATATGCATCATCTTGATTCTGACAGTGGCCAGCTTAAACTTTGAAACATGTGTTTGAAATTCTGCATTTTAGAATGCCAGCATTACAAAATTAACATTTCAAATGCTGTGAACCTACAGTGTATTTGAAGCTATGCAACTGAGTGTTATATGGGGTTTTTTTTCTTACCTTCTTTCTAAAGGATAAAATATTCATTCCAAAATTACTTGTTGCTGAATATTTTCATTTTAAAATAAAACATCTGTAGCAAATTATTAGTTTTATCTCACAGCATTGTGTCTTTATAAAGCCGTTCTGCTGAGAGGGTTAGCTGTGACTCATTGTGTAAATTTGCACCCTTTTGCTAATGTTCTTTATTAATGCAGTACTGCATGCCTACTACAATCAGTTAGAACTGAGTAGAAATCATTGCTTGAGCTGAGGTCTTTAAAATGACTCCTTCATGTTTTTATTCTGTGTTTATATGGTCTCACACTCTATTTTATTTACTTTAAATTGCAACAGTTTACCTTTTTTTTCTCTCAAACTGGTGCTTCAGACAAATATAGGACTTTTTTTTTAATATTGAAAAATCCTAACAGTAATTAAAAGATTCATCATCTTTCTAACTTACTATGCATTCATATACAGTTTATGTGCTTCATTTCCACATGGTTCTATACCACGTGGCCTAGAGAGCAGTAGGATATGGTTTTGCACTTCCCTGGAACGAACTATATCTCATAATAAAAGCAACGGCCTTGTCTGAAAACTGTGCCCCAATGTTCAAGGAATTGAAAGAGATAAATCTTGCTGATTCACACAAATAGCTGCAGTGCCCTATTTATGGCATTTTATGAGTAAAGCCTTGAACTAGCAAAGTTCTTAAATATGTGCTTAACTTTTAATTCAATAGAAGGATTTACCTGTTTGAAATGCTTAAACACTTTCTTGAATTGTGACCTAAATAAAGTGAACAAGCAATAAAAAAAGAAGCAGTAAATACCCTGAAACCTATTTGAAGATGCTGCCCCATCCGCCAGCTATGTAGCTACAACCTGCAAGTGTACTCAAATTTGCTCATGTTAATAGTGAAAGTGAAGCACTCAAATCTGTTTCCTCTTCTCTCTCTTCCCTTCCCCAAGGACATGCATGTCTGTCTTTCACACTGCGTAGCCATCTATTTTGAGACATCTATGGTCATTTCACCTGTTCTTCTATGAAACTCTACAGAGAGCACATGGTAAAGAATCAAAGATTAAGTTCTGTCTCTTTTACAATGCTTCAGAGAAGATAATGCTAATACAGGAAAGGTTATGGTAATGGTCTAACTAGGACATCTGTGCAGGTAAGGAAAAGTTCCTAGGTAGCTTTCTAAACAAATGCAAAATTATTCCGTATGTTCTCTGACACTGTACCCTACTTCAATGAATGAATTCTCAAATTGCAGTTCACCCCACCTTTTTCTGTGGCCTGCTCTTTTCTTTTGTTTTCTACAGTCATTTGAAACTCTTCCATTTATCGAAACATTTTGTCAGTGTTCAATATAAATAAGCTTGATCTTATCTCTTTAATCTTGATTTTGGCTTTCATTTTGAGTTACCTACTTTATTCTCATGTGTCATTTTAGATTAATTTGTTATGCTAAGTACTTGCCAAATAAATAATGAGCTTTCAAATGAGCCCATATGTAATAAGGCAAGGATTCAATTATTCCTAACACTATTAACATTTTAGTACTGTATCAGGGTCATGGCTGAAAATATGATAGACACATTTAGGATTTCCAAGAGCCTCAGTCTCTTAGTTGTGAATCATTGTTACTGGTAAGACATTGGCATCTAATTATTTGTAATAATGACAAAGAAGGGGAAATTCTTTATAATGATCCCTGCAATCAGAACTCTTGATGTCACTTATTTCAGTACCAAACTTAAATTATTATATAGGTGCTGCCTAGCTGAAAACTATTCTTTTGGAGAGGAGAAAGAGAATCAGGAGTCTAAGATTATATAAAGATGTGGTTCTTTTTGTTTCCTTTTTTAAGCAAGAAATTGATTTGAGTTAATTTTATTTCTTACCTGATTGTCCTTAAAACTGGTAATTGCCTGACAGCCACAGGTGAAGTTATTAGCTGCTTGGGGCCTTACTATGTGGAAGACTTTATGTGAATTAAAGGTAGTCTCCTGCAGAGGTGAAGAGCCATGAGGGAAAGAAGAACAGAAATGCAAGCAGATGAGTTTACACCATACCACCCACTAGAGGTATAGGGAAAGGAATCTATGCATGCTATTTCCAACCCCTGTTGCCACATTGTGAATACCAACATCTGGGCTAAGGCAGTTTGAGGTATACACTTATTCACTTTTCAAAATGTAGCCTGTCTCATGGGATTGAGTCAGATCCTAAAATATTCTAAGATCACTCACAAATGCCTTTGAGAATTCTTTCAACGTCACTGTAAAGAGATGGAATGTTATTTTCCTGGACAAAAAATATGCAGTTCTAAGAATTTGATTTTCCCAGATTTTCTATAGCCATTTTGCCAACAAAAATGAAACACGGGATTTTGAAAGTACAAGATCAAAGAGACAAATCTGTCATTTGCACATCTGTCAAAATTTACATCCATAATTTTGCATTCATCTCTCCCCCCTATTCTATTTGCATCATTAGGAATGAAGAAAAGGAAGCAGCCACTTGGAATACAGAGTCTCTGAAAGCAAACAATATTCTAGCAGGATCAATATCTACATGTCCTTCCATATTGGTAGGCAGAAAGCATTTTCAACACCTTGGGAGAAACTAAAAACTGACTGTCCAAAACACACAGCTATAAGGTGTCACAGCAGTGCAGGAAGTCTCTAGGGAATTACCAGCATCCCAGGTCCTACCAGCAGTGAGGAATTTATGAAAAATTTGGAGGCTACATTGCCATAGTCAACCATTATCAAGTACCCATCTGCTTCTGGAGATTTAGAACCTGAAAACTCAAAAAATGTGTCCTGTACAGTGGCACAGTTCCAGTCCTACGGTGTAAATGAATCCTGCACCTACAGAAACCTTAGGGACTAAAAGAGGTTACACATTTCTCAAAGAAGGTTGTGTATAAATGCACTGAACACCAATGTCTGGCCAAGGCAGCAGTGAGACAAAGCCCTGCTAAATTAAAATCTTAGAAACTCCTTCCCCCCACCCTTCCCTTCTTCTCAATTTCCTTATTCCCCCTCTGCCACTCCTTCCTCCTCACTCTTTCCTCTGCTCCAGTGTGAGGTCCATCCCATGGGACACAGTTCTAATGTGAGTCCTTCCATGGGCTGTAGTTCTTCACAAAGTGCTCCAGTGTGGGTCCCTCCCACAGGGTGCAATCCTTCAGGAACACACTGCTCCAGTGTGGGTCTCTGCCGCAAGGTCACACATCCTGTCAGCAAACCTGCTCCAGCATGGGCTCCTCTCTCCATGAAGCCACAGGTCCTCCCAGGACCCTGCTTCAGTGCAGGGTTCCCACAGGGTGACAGCCTCCTTTGAGCATCCCCCTCCTCCAGGGTGGGGTCCTCCCTGGGCTGGAGGTCGATATCTGCTCCATTATGGACCTCTATGGGCAGCAGGGGCACAGCCTGCCTCACCATGGGCTGCAACACAGGCTGCAGGGGAATCTCTGCTCTGACGCCTGGGGCAGCTCCTCACCCTCTTTACCAACCTTGGTGTTTGCAGAGCTGTTTCTCTCACATATTCTTACTCCTCTCTTCTGGCTGCTGCTGCATGGCAGCTTTTTCTGCTTCTTAAATATAGAAATGTTACCACTGTCTCTGTTTGGCTCAGACTTGGCCAGCAGTGGGTCCATCTTGGAGCCGGCTCTGTTGGACACAGGGAAATCTTCTATAGGCTTCTAACATAAGCCACACCTGTACATCACCCGCTACCAAAAGCTGGCTACACAAACTTGATACACCTAGTGAAGAGTGGGGGTTTGCAGCAGGCTCTCAATTTCACTTCTTTCTTGTGTATTAAATGGACTTTCTGCCAAAGGTGACCTAAAGAGAAGCTGTACGTTGCAAACTAAATGTAGACCCTAGATTTGCATGTTGTTCAGGTCACACATGTACGCATTAGATGTTTTTCACCTCTTCTCTCTTCCCCAGGAGTTATTCTGTTTGCTTAGCTGGATTGTTTTCAGTGGTTTGAGTGGTGACAAAACAGAATTATACTTGCAAATTTCCCCTTACCAATAGCTGCCTCTGTGCAGCCCTAGCTAGAATATAGCCTTTGGCACTAACAGCCTGACAGCAAGGGAATGATATTTCCATTTGCAGTAAAAGAGTTAATGGGAAAAATCCATGTTCAGGACACTCATCTGAGGTCAAAGACCATGAAATGGTTTGGGGAACAAATTGCATTTCTGTGTAGGAAACAAACACGATTTCTCACATAATTTCAGAAGATGATACTTGATATTTTCCAGAAAACCCGAGGAAGATGTAGTATAAGTGAATTTCAATGTATTCGTTAATGAGAAAACTAAATCTTCAGGTTAGTTTGTTAAGTATAATTATACTTCATTCAGTCATTTCTTTTTATTAGCCATTTTATGTTCCTGTAGTAATTATAGCCAAGTACATTTGCATTTGGTTTGGCAATGGAAGGTATGCTGTTTGCAAAAGGTTTGTCACAGAAAAAGTGGACTTTAGAGAAACTGATATGTGATTGTTACTGACTGCACTTGGAAGGGTTACAAGGAATAAATTAATTACTTAAACATTCATAGATAAGTCCAAGAAAAAAACAGCTACATTGTGAAATGGGTAAGCAAATAAAATAAAAAACATTGGAGAAGCCCTGGAAAATAGAAATAGAAGATTTTGATTACTCAGAACTAGACTGGAATACATTAAAGAAGATATAAGTTTCATGTGGATTTGGTATGAGATTGCTTTGAAATTCCATAGGAATATGCGAGTGCCCAGCTGTAAGATGCTATTATTATTGTTATGTGTGGGAAGCAGTACAACAAAAACTATGAGCTATATAAATGTAGTGAAAAAGCTAAAGAACTGTGATTTCAATCTCAGTATGGGTCAATCTCTCAAACTGTTGCTCAGTTATAGTCAGTCTGTACTCATGCAAATCTCCCGCTAACTTTAAGAAGTTTTACTTGAACTGAAGCAAAACCAGTAACAATTGATGGGCAAATATTTTTTAGCCCATCTGGCAGAAAAATGTGATGCTTGCTGTATGGGAAGAATCTATAGAGATGAAGAGTTTATATTAAAAGATGAACAGTGCACAAAAACATTTCAATCAAGTCAGCTGGTTTTTTGGAGATAGGGTCTGAAATGGTAGGGTGAGGCAGAAAAAAAGAAGCAGGAGCTTCTGTCCTGCAATAAACTCTCAAGCAGAAATTACCAGTAGAAATACAAAAGGCCCAGAAAGCTCATACTTTATTCATTACCATAACAACGCACCAATAATGGAAAAATAATTGTCCTAAGTGGAATTTTTCTCGGAAGGGAAGCTGTGAATGTCATGTCATTAGAGGCACTTAGTGTGAGGTGCAAAAGTCACATTAAGGAATACAGGAGAATGAACTTAACAGAAAATCACATTCACAGCCCAAGAACAAATGTAGAAATATGGAATTTTAATATGTATATAATAAGCTATGGAGCATGTGGTTCTGATCAGTGCTTCTGACAAGACACAGTCCAGTAAACCTGGGCATGATTTCTCATATCTAACTGCAACTTTAGGCTTCTGAAAGTTAGATATTCAGCCAAAACCATCTGTCCCCTTTCTCACAGCCAAATGAGACAGGTAAATGCCTCCAGCATATTACTTATCCCATGTATCTCAAAAGTCACATTTTACATTATGCCTACACTAATTTAATAAGTTACCACTCCAGGGGGCATCACTCTTCATTCTCTACTTCTTTCACACTTTTACATCCACTGCCTTCTCTCTCCTGTCTCATGGACTTCTCTGAAAATGTGATAAGCTGACTGTATTGGGTTTGTGTGGCAAGGTTTTGATAGTGGTGAGCTTACAGGTACAGCTTCTGTGAGAAGCTGCTACATAGTCAGATAGAGCCAACGTCAGCCAACTCCAAGCTGGACCTGCACTGGCCAAGTCTGAGCCCATCAGTGACGGTGGTACTGCCTCTGGGATGACATATTTAAGAAGGGGAAAAAGCTGTCATGCAACAGCAGCCAAGAAAACCAGAGTGAGAATATGTGAATGAAACAGCTCTGCAAACACCAAGGTCAGTGAGGAAGAAGGTAGGAGCTGCTCCAGGCATCAGAGCAGAGATTCCCATGCAGCCTGTGGTGCAGCCCATGGTGAAGAAGGCTGTGCCTCTGCAGCTCATGGAGGTCCATAATGGAGCAGATATTGACCTGCAGCCCAGGGAGGACCCCATGCTGGAGCAGCTCCTGAAGAACTGCAGCCCATGGGATGGTCTCACATAGGAAAAATTCATGGAGGACAGTGTCCCGTGGGAGGGACCCCATGCTTGAGCAGGGCAAGAGAGTGAGGAGGAAGGAGTAACAGAGACAATGCATGATGAACTGACTGAAATCCCCTGTGCCACTCGGCAGGGGATGTAGAGAAATGGGGAGTAAAGATGATCCTGGGGAGAAGAGAGGGAAGGGGGGAACGATTTTTTTTAAGATTTGGGTTTATTTCTCATTATCCTACTCTGATTTTACTGGCAATAAATTAAATTAATTTCCCCAAATCAAGTCTGTTTTTTCCCTCTGATGACAATTGCTGAGTTATCTCTCTGTCCTTATCTCAACCCTCTAGCCTTTCATTGCATTTTTCCCTCATGGTCCAGCTGAGGAGGAGGAGTGTAAGAGTAGCTTGGTGGGCACTGACATCCAGCCAGGGTCAACCCACCACACTGATCAGAGAACCATGACAACACAAAACTAACCTTCAACAAGAACTAAAAATCTTTTTTTCCCTGTTTGAAGATGAAATAACATATGGAATACTCTCTCTACTTTCAGATAAGCAGGAATTTACGCCGGTATTTCTGGTGCCTTGATTGTTAGAAGCCAAAAGATTTAATAGTTTGTCTATCCTGTGATAACGTATTTCTTTTTAATGTTAGAACAACTAAATGACACATAGTGCATTTCAAGGTTTGAAGGTGTTAGTCCAAGAGAACTAACAGAAGGCTAAGTGAGAAGCAGAAATGGGAGCTTTCTGTATAGGTAATTCCTTTTAGGAAGTCAGAATTTTAAAATTGTGTTACCAGTTTGATCGTAAAGAACTTGCTTAGCAGTTGAGGCCAAATTTTATAGAAGTTGGGATGTTACTTTTAATTAACCTAGCCTGATTTATTTGCTCTAATAAATTCCCTGCATGATATAATGAACTAGTTATTTATTTCTTAATGTCTGGGAATCAAAACAAATCTTGGAGGTCACTTACATTTGGAGGTTTTGTTCTGTCATTATACACTCATAAAAGTTAATGGTCCTTGCTGCTTGCCTGAGTTCAACATAAAATTCTAAGACGAGTTAAGAGAATGTGTTAATTACTGTTCATTAGAGTTCATGTGAAGTTACTTGGAAATTGCAAACAGAGCTGATGGAGAATATGCTGTTGTTGAGGCTTTTAGGGGGGGAGGGCATTAATAAGGAAGGTCAGAGGGTCAGTAAAAGCTGATCTGTCAAAAGTGAAAATTTCTGACAGTATCTCCCTTGTTGAAATAAAAGTTTAATAGGAAAAGATTTCTTAGTCTGAAATAGGGATTGATTCCGGATCACAATGCAGAGAAGTTCAAGTCAGTTCTTGAGGTAAAGTGACTCACTGCAGTATGAGAGATTTTTGGTTGAATATCTCTACTTGATTTGCGTAGTTTTGAAATCTCTACTAATTTTCCTCTGAGCTGAGTACATGCAATCAGCAGCAGATTTTTGGCTATTTTATCAAGTGCTATTTTCTCACTAATGTTTTCATTAAAATACTTCAGAAGGATCTGGGTTCCTCCCAGTAAAGATAGATTTTTAAGAGATGACAAGGATTTTAACGATCTTATTAAGGGCTGGTTGTAAACTTGAATGGGAGATGGATTTCCTTGTTCACAAATTTTCTTGATTTTATTTTTGGGGGGGGAGTGCGGGAAGAAAAGTGTTTGTCTTTCAACAGCATTAATATTTCATTGTAGCACATGCCTAGTCACCATCCCTCTCTCTTTCTCTCTTTCTTTGTGCAAGATCTGAATTGGAGATCAGGAACTTTTGTAACTAGATGCAGTAAGAAAATAGAATGTAATACCAATGTTTCTTTTCTTACATGGATTATTGTACCATGCTTAGTCACATACGGGAAATAACTCACCTAAGATATCAATACCTGATCCTACTTATGGAGACTCAAATGTCTGTCTCCAAATTTCCTGGCCAGGGCTACAATACTATAAATTGATTTGGTGTGGAGTAAAGGTCTTGTATCTACCACTGAAGCTGTTTAACTCTTTAAGAAACCTATCAAGATCTCCTTAGAGAGATGTGTGTATGGTGAAAGAACCTATGGAACTGGAGCCTGCATATTTTAAACAAAACACAGTCCTATGGGTTATTTCCACATTTTACATAAAATACTTGCTGGCTGCCTTATGCAGTCACTTTCTGTACATAAAGACTTCTGTTGGTTTTCAGCCTCACAGATTGGCTGAAAATGAAGATCTCTCAAAATGGGAATCATATCTGATAGAGGTACCCAGCCCCCTTATTCAGGGTTATTACAGGCTATTGTGGGTCTGTATGAGAACATCCCAGACTCTTGAAATATACAACCTGTTGAAATCCTGCTATCACCAGTGCTGGAGTCAAAACTCTTACTGACTTTATGGGCTTTCAGACCTGCCTGCCGATAGAGGAACCTCTCAGTTGCAGCTTACCAACTTCTGGAAATCAGACAGGTCAAGCCAGGTGATATCAAGCTATAGTAATATCATTTACTTTTCCTTTTTTTCAGGTCAGTGAAAATTAGAGATAAACGAGATAGCATAAAATGTTAGGTAATACACACTGAAAGGGACTTTAATGGAGACGAGAGTGTTTAGGAGAAAGACACGCATTAGAAATATTTCCTTTTTTTTTTCAAAATTAGTTTTCCCACATGAAAGTCTTTATAAATTACCTGGGGAATTAGAAGATCTGAAATAATATTAACTTTTAACTAAGAAAAAAAGAAAAAACAAAGATGAAGCATAATTATGAGCTAACCATTAGAAAGTTCTTAGTGCTAATGTGCAGCAGAGGTCAGACTACTCATGATTTATACTTGACATCAAGAGAATAAAAGACTGCTAAGAAGGGCTTCTCTTCAGAAGAAAGTTAGAATACTGTACAGCTAATAGCATTTTCTTCATGTGGATGACTTTGTCAGTGAATACAATAAACTGATCCATTAGGCAGACCTATTCAGTGTAAATCCACCTAATATTAATACCTAAAAGGTTTAAAATATTATAGCGATCATCTTGCACACAGGTACTGTTAAAAGGCAGAACTACATTTGCCTTGTGTCACGTTCAGACAAAGCTCGAGAACCAGGAAGATGAAAAAGATGGACAGATGGTCTTTAATGCTTAAAAGAGTATAATGGGACAGTAGACATGTCTGAGTATTGTCAAAAAACAATAAGGCTAATCCTGCAAAATGTTCAGCAGCCTAAAAAGCCATTCAACCAACAGGATTTGAAGATCATTAACAGATGGTAGGATGAGAAAGAAGTAAATATGAACCAATTGCAAAAGGTTCATACTTGCATTTGAGATAGCCATTGGATCTATTATGTTGGAAACTATAAATTTCCCTGTATGAGAAAGTTTCAAGTTATCAGAGCTATCTTGGACTCAAAAAGAAGGGAGGTTAATTTTCATCCATTTAAAACCACTTGCCACTTCTCTACCAGTTAGCTACTGAAATGCATCTCCAAAGAGCTCTTTTTTATACACCTGCTTTTACATAAATACAAATAGATAC
Organism: Coracopsis vasa; assembly: GCA_026283785.1. Taxonomy (NCBI): domain Eukaryota; kingdom Metazoa; phylum Chordata; class Aves; order Psittaciformes; family Psittacidae; genus Coracopsis; species Coracopsis vasa. The sequence goes on from JANHGB010055455.1 coordinate 37,074, forward strand.
AAATGGATTTGGGATTGATCCATTGAAACAATTTACAGTGCTTCTCTGACCCCATATTTTCAAGTCAGTACACAAGTAAGCATGTGGTGAACAATATTCAGTAGTACAAACCCAGCTCAAAAGTATTGCTTACCACTTATTGAAGCATCCTGCCTATGGAGCAAGTAGAAAAAAGCTAGACCAATGAAGCTGTTTGTAATATACACAATAAACTTCATTGGTTCAACAAAAATAGGCTGTGTCTACATACACTTCAGCACTATGTAATGGCATTTTGTTTATTGACTTTGTATGTGTACTTATACAAATATACAGTTTATAACTCTCCTTGTAGATCAGACTAGCAAAACCAAAGCAAACCCTTCTCTGGAGACTTAATGAACAGGATAATGTCAGCTGTCTCAATGTTATCTCGTAATAGAGTTCTGGCACAGCTAGTCATCAGACAGCCCTCACTGTCCAGTCCTTGGAGGTAATGTTAGGAGTGTGATGATTAAATTGGAGGGAAAATCCACAAAGCTGATCAGTCATTACTAGCATCCTTCAGAGATCCCCAGTCATGGCCTGTTCAATTCATATACTGATGGGGAGCAGGAATAGGGAGAAAGAATCCTCTACAGACAGAATGACCTCCACATGTTTCATTTATACAAGCTCATACAAACTTCAGGAGTTAACAATGTTAACCTTCTTACCAAATCAGGCAGAGAGATCTAAAACAGATGGGGTTTAGGAGGGTTTTTGTATTGCTGTAAGAACACCTAAAAGCATTAGTTAAGGTGTGAAGTCTGCTCTGTCAGGAAGGCACAATAGAAACCATGAACAAAAACCTATTTGAATGTACAGGGCACAAGTGTTTGTAAGTAAATGTTGTGCTTTATTTGTAACTGGTGATCGAATTTTTGTGTTTCTTTGTGGTGGTTTTGGATATATGAGTGTTTCTACAGTAATAATGGGGAGTAGTGACATCCTTGTGTGCACAGAGATTATGAAGAAGTAAAAATACATGATATTTCAATGCATTGTACTGCAGCAGGATGGAGCAAACATAATAGTGTCTCTGAATTAAGTTATCAATGCTAAAAGGTAGTGTCTGTTTGATCTTTAAAAGAAAAAAGCATAATTCTGAATTTTTACACTTTCTGAGTTGTTTATTTTCTTTGTTAATGGGCAGTTTTCTGATTACCTACATACAAGAGCTTCAGTGATGAAAGCTGTGAGACTATACAGTAATTATTAGTGAAATTGCAGTCTGCTGATTTTATTTTGCCTCAAATACTGAAATATTGTAGGCAACAGCAGGACACTTTCATTGAAATAGTACTAGGATGTAGAAAAAATGTAAGCAAATACTCTGTTTGAATAATATCTTGATTGCAACTAAAATCCACAATGAATGAGAAAATTTAGTTAAGCGAATGTCCAGTGTTTTATAGTTAAAGCACTATATTGATCTGCACACAACGTATTATGGGTGATGGATTGGTTGTTAACAAATAGAATAGAGGGGAAATATAAATATTATGAGCAGAAGACAGACATAGCTACAATATAAGAATACATCTCTATCCAGTTTGCTTCATTCTTGCAAGTCCATGTGTCAGGTTTCAAAAGCGAAGATGGACAAGATATTTACTAAATGCTTCTGTAACAATGGACTGATTACGTACTCAAAAAACTTGGTGTCTCTCACCTTAGTGTCACAAAGCCAGGTATCTCTCAGCAGCACTCAGTGATAGGACAAGAGACAAATTGAAATACAGGAAATTTCACTTAAACATTAGAAAAAAACCTTTTTCATTGTGAGGCTGATCAAATACCCTTGGAACTGGAAGAGAAAGAAACACACTTGGAAAAGATTGCCAAGAGAGGTTTTGGAGTCTCCTTCTTTGAAGATACTCAAAATCTGATGAGACAATCTGAAATCTGACCGGCTACTAGGAAGAAAATAAACTCTATCCTGACCAAAACCAGAACAGTGAGGTTTTTGTTTTAGTTTGGTTTTGGGGGTTTGTATTTTCTTCTCTGAGAATAAGTAAGCTTTGCGTTCAACAGCATTGAGTGACTGACTTGCATTCATTTTCAGTGTGTTGTAACTCCAGTTCTTCTTGGTAGTGCTGCTAACTGGTGAAAAAAATTGTTATTTAGATAATTTGTTTTGGTGCCTTTGATTCCAACTTCCTTTTTCCTCCACTCTCTTAAGTATAACTGTCTATATGTGCTCCTAGATTGTATCTTGTTGGTTTCAGGTCTTTTTATAATGTATAACCATACTGAAATCTAATCCTTGATTCAGTCTGAAGTTATAAATAGTCCTACTTTCCCATTCCTCCTAACAAAAATTTGTACAAATACTACAAACAAGATTGTTATATTTTCTTCCATTACATATTTTTCTTTCATTGAATTGTAATGAATGATTCTACATGACGTAGCATATTTTTTGAATTGCATTTAGCATGCTTGAAAGACTAACTCCTTTCTTAAATGTACCGTGAAGCCTTAAATCAATGCACAATTTCATAGAAATTGTATATATATGTAGGAATTAAATATGGAGAGAAGAGAACTCTCAAAGCCATAGTCATTCTTATTGTAATTGTATAAAGGTGTCCAGTGGATATGATAGCCTGGCAAAGTCTTTTTTAGGAGCAGACTTGTTGATCTTGTCAGATCAGGCTTCTTGTCAGATTAGGCTTCTTGTCCTGGTGACATTTCAAAAAAATAGGTATATTTCTGTGAATAATATTTAAAAAATTCTTTCTATAACATAATATTCTTCTTCAGTTTATAGAAATCTTTTCACTGAATCCAGTGAACATTTGTTTGGATCCCTGCACCAAACAAAAATTGTAAATACACTTCTTGAAAACCAAGGGGGAACATTTTCATATTAGAAACTTTTTTATTATTGTCATTTGTACAAATATAGTTAGCTTAAATTTATAGCTTTTCTTTGGAAAAACTTTTAAAGAAATATATATAGTATTCCCTATGTTAGAACTAGGAAGCTTTCGAGAATCATTCTTTAATTCCTCAATAACACCTGAGCAGTACTTTGCTTGCATAGCACACTATTAACATCTTCAGGAGCACTGACATAAAGCCCAAGCCATAAAGAATAAAATCTTATTTTTTCCTCAAACAGTTCAGGGTAAGTACTGCAATGCAGTGGTCTCCTCAACTTTGTGGTATAAATCATGCTTAACTACTGTATTTTTTTTCCCTCAGTTTGAAATGAAACATCTCTCAATTCTTAGAATGTATTATATAGGAAAAGGAAGAGACATATTTTTAAAGCTGTGATTTTGAGATTCACTTACTGCTTATCACCTTCTGTTTCCTTCTCTTGCATGTATAAATATATTAAGGTCATTAACTAATTGAAGGGCACGGAAATATCAAGCTATTAGCACAAACATCAAACACTTATGAATGTTGAAACCCCTCTGTGTTTCCCAACAGGGCCTTTTTTCCTCTAATTTGAAAAAAAGGTGTCAGACCTTTAGTAGAAATAAATAAGTAAATAGGTAGTAGATGATTAGGATGCAGACAGAATCTTTGCCAGAAAAATAATGCGTGTATTTGTAAAAATTGCTCTAAATCCCCGTGCTTTAAGGAAATGCCAAACAGAGGTGAACTCATAGATTGTTCCATTAAAGAAATCATAACACAGGCCAAGAACACGATCATCCACTCAAATGAAATACTTTCTAGAGGGCTTTATGAAGACAAATAATTATCCATACTCAAGTGAAAAGTTTTACTAGTCATTGGTTTAAAGCTAGTTACTTAGAGTTGTTTGTAAATCCTTAAGTCTTGTTTCTTATCTTCAGTATCATCCTTGAAATATCTACTCATAGACATTATAGTCAGGTATTTCTCTAAAAGGAACACCTACTCTATCACTAATCCATAGTCAACACTGGGTTCAATTTCCCTGTCCCATGTGGGTGACATGAATGATTAGCTTGGGATAAAGAGCCTGATAACTGTTGATTCTGAAGACTTCTCTGTTTTATTCCCAAAAGAGATCTTGCATCTCTTAACTCACAATTGCAAGGAACCCTCCTGAACTGAAGATTCACTACTAGCTCTTTGCTTGATCCTTCTCCTAAAATGTTTCTTTATTATACTCATAAAGAATACTACTGCTTGACCTCATGAGAAAGAAATGTAATTATCCTGTTGCAAGTCCTGGCACTGGCTAGAAGATAGTATAGGTCAGATGCTGACTTCCAGTTTTCCAGTGCATTAGAAGTAGACTACATACTTCATTTTTAAGGTTATTCATATCACCACCCTATTCTACTTCTTGAAGCATCCATTGTTCTGGCAGCAACACCAACTTTCATTTCTTGCTATTTCAGTTTTCCTTAGATTATTTGCATTTTTCTTCCCATACATAGTGAGGAAAATACATAAAAAAATAAAATTTAGAAAATACATTTCCATCAAAATACAGAAGTCACCTAAAGATGTATATCATTATGCCTACAAAATACATGATAAATTGAGTTTGCTTGGTTTGTTGTATTTATCATGCTGTTCTTTGTTACTGCACTGGTGATGTATACACAGGTGATCTATCTATATTTTGACATTGATCAAATAATCATTGAAAGTGTACTTGCAACTTCTGGAACTTTGTTGGTTCTGAATTACCTTTCCTTCACAATGAGACTTTGTTTTCCATTAAAGCAGGTAGACGCAACGGCAACATAGGTCAGTGGTAAGCCATGATGCTAAATCCCTCCAAACTCTCAGACATATTTATTAAATATAAATTATAATAACATATATTTTAGACAGACTATATATTTTAGACAGACAAAAATACCTCCCCCTACAGTTTGTTCAGGTGAATTCAGTATTGAAGCATACTGAAGGTTAAATTTATTAAATTGACTTCTACTTCAAATAGACTTTAAAAAGGTAAAATGCTGTTAGGACCTTGTGCCTAACACATTTTTGTATGAATCTTTGTGCATTTTTCCATATCACCACAGTGAAACAGTGGTGATATGAAAGTATTCCCAATATTGGACTTCAAGATCAACATATTTTCTCTCTACAGGCTTGGCAAACCTTCCTGCATTGACTTCTATATGCAGCATACCTTCAAGGTTTCTATCCAGACCATTATGACTATCCATTTTTAGAACAGCAACTCATATTCTGGAGTATTACTTGAAAGCATCAGGGGTTTATATAGCTCATATATCACAAGGAATTATAAGTTGACAGTTTCTAAATTGATTTGATCAGAAACAGGATATCTTTTTACTCAAAATGGCAGGTGCACAACTGGTATTTGCAAAAAAAAAAAAAAACCCAAAGTGGTTAGGATTAATGTGAGCCATCAAAGTTTCAGGTTTGGGTTTTTTCCTTGTACAGATTCATTTGATAAAAAATTATCAAAGGATGGGCTGGGATAAATTGTTGAAAAAGTAGAAACTGAAAGATTTATTGAAGAATTAAAAGGTCTCCAGGGCTTGAATTCAAAAGTAAAATGTTATTACATCAAATGTTATTACTTCAAATCTTTACTCTAATTCTGTTTAAGTCTGTTGATGAAAGAAAATTAAATCATTCTGCACTGAGAATTGTTAATCTTTGTACTAGTTCCAAAAAAAAGTGGCTTGCATTATAAAGAGACAAAAGAGGATTGTAAATTCTATAAAATTGGAAACTAGAATTCAAAGAGGTGTAGACCTCTTTACCAGCACCTAACCCATTCACGAATCAAGACTACATTTTGCTATGTTTTGCACAAATCAAAACAAAAAAAAGATTGCTCCTTCCTCAGAAGGAATGTAGAAAATATATACAGGCAGAGCTGGTGTGATGGTAACAGCCCTTGTAGCCCGTACTGGGAGACAATTTAAATTTTTCACTTAGAAGTCAAGGCTTTTTGCCTTAGGCCAAAAGGACAAACAAAAAGGGAAGACTGAAAGGAAATGGTCATAGCTAGTAATTTAATAATTAGGCACCCTTGACATTCAGACTCATGGGGCGTAAGATCTATTTGAAGTTTTGTTTCTCAGAACAAGGGGATGAAACTTTGTGCTTGCCAAATTTATTGTTATGTAATTAAATATAAGGGATTAGATGACAAAAGGTGTTCCTCTGGTACTCAGCTCAGTTCACATGGATGTTTCTTACTGCGTATGCAGTGATACCAGTCTCACTTTAAACATCTGGAACTTAGAAAAGATTTCCTCTGATTAACAGATCATCTCTAAGTGGGTTTTAATCTCTTAAACATACACATTTGATGAGAATTCTTTTCAGTGTAATGATTTTCTAAAGCTGTAATTACACTGTAATTTTATTACACTTGATGTATTTTCTGGCTAACATTTTTCTGTGGAAATCTTTAAAAAATAGTGCTTCAAAGTAACTAGTTACTTCAGGGCAGAATTCTTCAACTTCTCTCAATTTACAACTCATGGTCAGGTCAACAAGTGCCAAGTGTATGCTTGGTGCTAGATCCAAAAAATCTTTAGGCATGAAAAAGTTTAGCTAAATATATTCAGACATTCTGTAGAAGTGTTGTTTCAAGACCAAGTTACTTGTTATCTCCATGTGCAGTATTGCAGAAATACCCTGTCATTTCATCTACCAAATTGGTTTAAACATCTATCAATTGACTTAATGCATAGGCTGGAGGCCTGACTTTTTTTTCTGCCCCAGATGAAGTGTTAAGTACTTTAATAGAATTTTTGAATCTACCTTAATAACAGAAACTGGATGAAATTGTTGCATTACAATATGTCAGCTCTCTGTCAGGTTTTCCAGGAAAGGTTGTTACAAGCTTTAGGGTGGGGAGGGACCTGTGAAAAAAGCTAATTTTATTCAAATGCAGTAGATCAGGGGCTAAACAGTTTTAAAAGTTCACCCCAGAGTAACTGTTATTGGAGTATTCTGGCACAAACAGGAGGAAAATTTCTACTGTGAAGAACCTTTACCCTAAAAAAGTTGTTCCACAAAAAGTGCCTCATAAGTGACTGGATTTTTAAATTCTCTGAACTACTGGTTGAACAAAATATGCATAAACTCTGTGGTTTACTTTTGACCAGTTAAAACACTGTCAGAGAACATGAATTTCCCAATGAGTCTTGAGAGTTTTCTGTGTGGAGTCAGAAGAATGACAAGAAATCACATCATCATGAAAAAGGATTAGCTTCTTCTAACTGTATGTGCAAAGGTCATTCTTACAAGAAACATTTGCAGACATCAATTTATTCAATGAAGATCACCTTTTGAGTACTACTTCAGCTGAACATAAAGCTGATCTGACTTTAAAGTTAGCCCTGCTCTGAGTACTTCCAGGAGTGAGTGTTTTTCTGTGATTTTATGATATGGGTCTGTTATATTTAATTTCTCTTTTTTAATTTTATTTTATTTTGTTATAGTGAGTCTACTGCTCCCTGTACAATTTGGTAATTGTGCATCAGTTTCTTGTGTCAGATTTTCTTACAAATGGCACATCTTTCATTTGAAGAACCTTTTAGCCACACCAGTGCAACAATTACACTAATCAAAACTGTACCTAAGGAGGCTGTTAATATCTCCCCAAGAGCAGAGACAGGACTTGGCCTGCTTATAAAGGATAAAATTGAATGTTACCCTTCTGTCATTATCTAAGAAGCTAAAGGTCAAAGGCTTAAATATTTCTGCCTTCATTCTTGTTTCTCAAAATGAGTTTCTGGCAATGAGTAAAGCATTTCTAGCTTTTTTATTAAATTGGAGGTACTAGAAGTCTAAATCCTTATGGCTTGAACTAGAGAACCAGGTGCTCTAACTCAGACTGCAACAGACCTCTGTACAGTAGTATCAAATACCAAAAAAAGTACATGCAAACAGCTCATAGTAATTACATTCAGTACATGAGTGATACCATTAATCCAGGATACATTTTCTTGTCCTGAGGGGGTTCTGAGCTTGAATGTCTCATTTTAAATGCAATAGTTGATAGAATTTAGTCCTCTTTTGTTAAAGTAGCAAACAAATGTAAATTTTTTCCATACTACCACATTTCAAATGGTTAAAAGAGATGGTTATATAGGAATGTAACTAGCAGAGAGGATTTACAAACCTGGAGCTAATACTACTTTTACTGTATATTAGCCACAAATCTTCTTATGCTGTTTCTCACTGCACATCCTAGTAGAAAGCTGACTTTCTTTATTACCCCTCAGCAAAAATTTAAACAATGGCACAGAGTTTCACAAAAGTCAGCACCTTTGCAAAGATTAAATTTGCTATTTGAAATCTGAAGCAAATAGCTTTAACGTCTCTGATATACTACAACTTAGAAAATTAAATAAATCCCTTTTTATAAAGTTTCAGTAGAAAGCAGCTCAGAGTAAAAATATCTTTTTAATAGATTTGTCAGAATATAAGAATCTAAACCAAGTTCCTCTCTAAGGAATAGAAAGGTCAAGTTAATGATAAATCTGATTAATTAAACTCCAAGTAGCCAGGTAGAATATAATTGGTTTCACTCCTAGAAGTCATGTTTCAATGAAGGAAGAGACATCAAAGATTACACATATATGGCAAAATAGAGAAAAATGCTGTGTAAATATAGTGGATGACAACATTGCATGCAACAATATTTTTTTCCTCGAATGAGTGGTCAGCCATGAGAATGGTTAATCTAACTATTCCAAGAGCCAGCATTGAAAACACTTGCCTCTGCTGCTCTGCCTGTGGGGTAGATGAAGGAAACAGACATGCTATATATCTTTTCCTTAACACATGGGTCAGTGTGAAGCTTATATCCAAACTATTATCAAAATCCCTGAGAAACAAGAGAAGCAGAGTTAGTGTTCAGGAAAGCAGCTGTTTGTTTTGCTCACTATATCATGTAAACCTCTGCTTTACGATATAATTAATTATGTTGTGCTTTTTGGTTAAATTACTCCTCTACCTTCCACTAAGGTCTCCCACTTTTCTGCCTGAGAACATCCTGTAACATCCTCACAAGTCAGTAAAATTACATTCCCCATTATTTTAATTAAACTGTTGATAAAACTTCCACTGATCAGTTGCTAATCTTGATGGTATAATTCTTTGCAATGAGCTCTTGCAGTAAAATATCCTAGAAAAGAGATAATTTTGAAAGTGAGAAAATCCTTTTGCTGAAAATAAATATAAACTATATTATCATTAGTCTTTTGCTGTATACTAAGATTGTCTTTTGCTGTATACAAAGCTTGTCTCCTGAAGTGTTTCCTATTATTATCTTACTTTTGCTCAGTTATTTAAAAGAATATGTAAATCTTTTCTTTTTTTTAATCTGAAAAGTGTTGCTGGGCAAACTCTGCTATCTCATTATGGCAAAATTAGGGTTTTTTTACTTGCATACATTTGTTGCTTTAGTAAAGTGCTATAAACCTTGAAGTGTTTTTTTAAATGTTTTCTTTATATGTAGTGACCTTGGAAGTGGGGTGTTAGGTACAAGTGTTGGTGTTACAGAAGGGTAATATCAGCCATCGCTACCACCTCTGAACTGAGAGCTTATTATTTGTTGTAGAGAACTTATTTGCCCTAGGCATTACAAGTGACCACAAAAAAACAAACAGCACACTCAAATTCTGGGTTCCATGGCAGTCTGCATGCAGCAGCAAGCAGACTACCAGGGATTTAGGAAGTCAGTGCCTGACTTGTCCTCCTAATTGAAGTTCTTTTAAGTGGTCAACAAAGAATGGCCAAATGCAACTATTATCTTTGCATGCAACAGAATGAGAATACATTTAAAAAATGTCCTGAAGCAACAAGACTGTTAAAAACACAGAACCCTTATCAATTCCGGTTTCCTAGAGAAAGATAGTTCCCATATTGTGGTGATGATGTCTTGTTTTGTTTTCCTTTCAGCTTCCAATGAATATTCAAATTAAAAATGTGAACTGTTGCTACACGTCCACTATGACACTCATAAGTGAATCAGTTAATAAGAATGGAAACTGCCTCCTCTCAATTTCTACGGATCCACAGTTTTGAGTTACTAAGATAAAAGGGATAATAAAAACAAAGAGGGGTGGTCAGAAATATATACTTTTAATGGAAAAGCTGTTTCTTTAAAAAAACAAATTTTGGTCAAATATCATTATCAAAATGAACCATATGTTTCTTTACTTCAGCAGTGATAGTCAAATTAGTATTTTTTATTTTATCAGATGGGAGTATATATAGGTAAAAATGACCAGTACATGGCTCCTTGTTGTGATGTGTTCTCACGGCAGATAATACTTGAAGAGAAAATAGGAGATGAAGGGGTTTTTTGGTTTGGGGTTTGACATTTTGGTGGTTATGTTTGTTGGTGTTTTTTCAGGGGTTTGGGTTTTCTTGGTTGTTCTGTTGTTTTGTTTTTCTGTTTTAGTTATTGACATATGAATTCCTGCCAGCACTCTATGGGCAGGATTTTCCAAGGTTATTTTTATTCAATTTTATAAGTTTAAAAATTCATATTCATTCACAATTCATTTTGATATTAAACTAGTATTTAACTATAGATTTCTTAGGTGTTTACTCAGAGATTAGAAAAAGCTTTAATGTTTTTCTTTGCAAAAAAAATTTACTGTACCGTATTTATTGAGTTTAAGCTGAATGAACTATACCTTGTTAAGTACTATATTCTGTCCTTAAATATTAATATTTAGTAAATTGAGAAATTTTTTTTCATTATTAGATTTTTTTTTCCAAATGCCTTTTTATTTGATGTGTCATTCATATCTTCCATTCTTGGAAGCCTGATCCAAACCCCATTAAATCTACCGGAATTTTAGTTGTGAGAATTATATGCAAGAAACTATTTTTCTGCTCTGTTCCAGTTGTGTATTTCTCATGTTTATTTTCTCTTCAGATTTGAGTATTTAATAGCATTTCTGTCTATTTGCTATGCTGCTTTTTCTGGTATTTCTTATTTCTTTTCTAGCTTCTGTTCAGACTAAAAGCCCCCAGCCATTCAACACCTTCTCCCCAAATAATTACGTTTACAAGGGTCCAGAACTCCTGCATGCTAAATTACAATTTACTCAGGCTGCTCTTCTGCAAGGAGGAGAGGAGGAATAAAAAAAGCTTTAGTGTCTCTCTTGAAAATCAATTTGAAAATTAAAACATATGCTCCCAATAACTGCTTTGCACCTTCAGAACTGTATGCATACTCAGGCAGCTATTTGATATAAACATCAGAGTCATTCTTTCCTGCATATATCTTCATCCTGCTATTCCTAAAAACATGCTTACATTTCCCATTATTTCTTCTGGTGCTGCGAAAGGGGCTGAATCAAGAATGCTAATGCGCTTCCCTGATACTTGAAGCCACTACTTTTAGTCCTATGGAGCTTTTGTCATCCCTCTTCCCTAACAATAATTTTAGTCTAACTATTCCTGACCAGTGAGTGAAGTCAAAATCGACTACTATTTGTTGTGACTTCATTCCTTGTTGTCCAAGGTAGCTTACTGAGTTGGCATGTGCTTTGGGTAATATTGGTGGTTATATTGCTCTTTTGGATTTTACAGCTTCCAGAAAAATTGTTCTCTATAAGCTGTGGGGTCAATTCACTTTCATGGTTGAACATGGCCTATTGGTCATAAATTATTGTCTGCTTTTTTTTTTTGATCTCACACACATAAAGGGGAATGGAGATAAGAGGTGCTGTAAAGAAATAAATTCAGAGAGAAATTAAAGAAAAATTTCATAGTTTGTCCTTGCAGTACTTTGAACCTTTTATGTTTAGGTTTAGTTGTGTTTTTAACAGACTAGAGTGAACAATGGCTGCTGTGGGTCTTCAGGAGTACTCTTGCGTGAAATTCACTATGTCCTTTGATGATAAATTAAGACTGGCATTCTTTTTCTTGTCCCACTTGGTGCTTCCAGCATGGTTTGGGCAGCAGCAAAGGGGCATGTGTGCTTGCATGCCTTCCCTGCATCTTCTCCTATTTGACTTTTATGTTGAAGAGAGAGAAAAATTGGAGAATTTGCATCTGGTAGAGCCACCATGAGCGATGAACCTCACCTGCAAACAAACACTTCCTGGATACTGCATAAAATGCTGCTGCACCTCTTCTGTCCAGGAATCCAGAATTTATTGTTCTTGGAATTTATGGTTCCTGGTTTCCAAGGGCTGGATAAATTAACCAGAGTTCTAATGGGAATGGCCATCAAGTCATGGGATTTTTTTGTCCTCACATTATAAAAACTGTTTCTTGCTTCCTTAAGAACAGTTGTCAAAATCTGTGACATTATTTAACTGATTTGCCTTTTCCAGCAAAAGGAAAGCCTTTATTAGTTGTCTATATTTCTGTCATCCATGTATTATAAAGGTAGCTGTTAGAATTCAGTGCTCAACAGGGGGGTTTTGTTCTTCCCTATTTGTTATGTTTTGTTCTTTCTGTATGTGAGAGCACATCTCAGGTTTAGTTCTTTTTTGCAAGTCTGGAAGAGTGTGGTAGCTTTAAAAGAGCAGAAGGTGAAAACAGTTTGCAAAACACTGAGCTCATAATAACACAATTAGATGAAAGTGATTGCTAGATGCTATTAATGAAAAATTGTCATTTTTATGAGAACTACTTTTAGTTAATAACAGAACCAGATTTCAGTAAGAACCTTTTAAAGGGAAAGAAGTCAGTCTTTGGTCATGTAGTTCCTTGAATTTAACTGTTGGATGACATTTCTGTAATGGATTGTCATCTCTTAAAGTTGCTGGGATTTTTTCTGATATACTTACAATTCCGTAAAATGAAACTTGACTACATCAGAAAAACCATTATGACACAATTTAGTGGCAGCACCTATCTTCCAAGGGAGATGAAGGGTATTAGTTCCAACGTGAATGATATTATGCCAAAGCCCTTGAGTTAAAGGCTCAGAAGCTTTTTGTTCAAAGATGCACAAGAGGCCAATAGCACCATGAAGAATGAAGGCTAAGATAAATCCTATCTTCTAGTCCTACTTTTTCCTTAGAGATGAGTTGATGTACCAATACCTGAATCCATATCCACAAATGATAATTGGGAGCACCATCAGTGAATTCTGCTTGTCTGCAGAATGTTTGCTTATAAATATCCGTGTGATATAATGCTTACTAGGGACCATGCTATCTTTTTTGGCACATTCTTTATAAAAAGTAAACAAACACTTGCATCCTCAGTAAGATCAGTCCAACAAGGGAAGAGTGATGTGACATTTTGTACTGCTTTATTGACCGTACAAAAAGTGACTGTGATTTTCTCCTTTGCATAGGTTCACAGGAGAGAAACAGCATTGCTCTGAGCCTCTTGAATCTCTCAGTAATACAGTGCTGTCAGATCAAAAGTTTATTCTTAGCCCTGCAACATTTTTGCTACTAACATTGCACAATAAAAGGGTATATCTGAGGAAACATGGCTAAAATGTCTAGATAGCTTTGTATGTACTTGCAGTGTTATAGTACCTTCCCCCTCTTACCATACACTTCTTCATGCATTTAATTGAAATACTCTGTCACTGTTCTGACATAAATGGCAGCTTGTGATACAGCCTTTGCATTCCAATACATAACATCTCATTTGTCAATCAGTAATAACTAAAGGTATACTCTACAAATTCCATAGCAGAAAAAACAATGAACTGCATATCACCCGTATCTGCAGATTACCCTTTCAGTCATATGCTTTCCAGAAGCAAAGTCATTAAGTACAGGTCTTCTCTTCCAAATCCTGAATACTGATAAAGGTTTTACATTTGTGACCTTAAGTTCAAAGGTGTGTGTGGGGGTGTGTGTGTGTCTGTGTATGAACACAAAATGAGCAAAAACTACCTAGCAGTCTTCTAACAAATCAATACGGAGAAAGTCTTGGTTAGCAAAATTTAGAAACAGGTAATTGATGTTTAATGACAGTGGTTTGTAACAAAGAAGGAAGGTACCTTCTTGCAGACATGTTTTAGTGCTTTATTCTGACCCTGATTCTTTCTTTTGGAGTAAGTAAAATCTGTGGCTGTAAGAGGCTGAGCAAAAGCAGGAGTTTTCTGTAATATGTAATCTGTTTGCCAGGGAACCCTTGGTAGACTTTTGAAACCCACACATTTTTAATGTTCACAGAAGGGCCATTTTGGTTTGAAACTAAAGACTGGATTATTTACATCACATTTATGGCTCCCTATACATTCTGGAATCAATAAAAAGCATGACATCTGAAGCTACACTAAACTCTGTCAATATCTGTGCAAATAAATATCTAAATAACAGCCCTCCCTCCCAGAAAAAGGCAAAACCCCAAAACCAATTCCCTCCCCTCCCCTTCTCCTATTTGGCATAGAAAGAGCATCTATTCAGCAGGATCTAGGCATGTATTTAAGTTATCACCCCTCGGACTTCTTGCATATTATATTTAATGTTGAACTATGGCCTAAAAATATAGAACTGTTTCTACTCTCTGTAGTACTGGTAATTACATGGAAACTGCGATGAATCTGATACTAGCCACTCCCAGAAAGGTAGTGCAGCTGCTCCTCTTAATGTGAATCTTTTGGGAGGCTACATGGTAGAAATGTTTGGCAAGATTAAAATTATCCACTTACTTCAATAATGCTACTGAAGAAACTACATTATGGAGTAAGCTTTTACAGGAAAAACAGATGATGAAAATGTGTTGCTATGTTTCATTTCAACATGTGGCCAGAAGGATTTTTAAAAAATTTAGAGTTCTTGTCTTAAATTCTAGAACTACAGTGAATTTTGATCTGCCCAGATAAAGTACTTCAGATTACCTGATGTCAGGTTGCTTCTACCAAATGCTAAAGCTGAAACGCTTTAAATAGTTTTTATAGACTTTGTCAAGCCCTGCAGGCCTCCCAGCTTAGTCAATAAGGATGGGATCTATGATGATATATAGTGAGTTACAGCGCATAGGCTAGGAAAATTACATTTTTAAATCAGATTTTTCCAGAAGATTTCTACAATTGATTATTATTTAATTTCGTTATCTTCCTATATATAAAAAAGGTACCTTACAGGATGCACTCAGGAGTTAATATTGCCTTCAAAAGTTACTTTTAAAGGCAGCTTGAGTGGGTTTTTTGAAGATGAAGGGTTTTCCCTGTCAAAATATTTCTGAAACATTCAGCATTGTAGAGGTTAGAAAGAAAATTTCTTCTGGTCCATAGAAGGGCAATAAAGCTGGTGAAGGGTCTGAAGAGTAAGTCTTATGAGGAATGGCTGAGGGAACTGGGGGTGTTTAGTCTGGAGAAAAGAAGGCTAAGGGGGACCTTATCACTTCCTACAGCTACCTGAAAGGAGAAAAGAGGAGGTGGCTGGTATCTTTTCTCAAGTAACAAGTCTTGTCTTTTCCCAAGGACAAGAGGTAACGGCCTCAAGCTGCGCCAGGGGAGGTTTAGATTGGATATTAGGAAAAATTTCTCCGCCAGAAGGGTGATCAGGCATTGGAACATGCTGCCCAGGGAGTCACCATCCCTCTAAGTATTCAAAAACCATGTAGATGAGACCCTTAGTGACATGGTTTAGTGGTGGCCTTGGCAGTGCTGGGGTAAAGGTTGGACATGGTGATCTTGGAGGTCTCTTTCAAACTAGCTGATTCTGTGATTCTGTAATTCAGGGAATGCTATTTAATGTCTTTGTGTATTACTGTAATCTGCACGGTGTTGGTAAAAGTGAGTGGGAAAAAGAGAAATACCAAATGTGTACTGGCCAATTTGTGAATGGAAACAGAACTAGGAGTGGAATGAAGTGCTCATCTGCTTTCTACATCATTTGAGACAACAGTCACAGAGAGCCTAGGCTGCTATGGTATCTCTCTGTATGGCAGGCTCACACGTGGCAAGAAAAATTCAAGTTGCCGGTGGTTTTGTGCTTCACTTGTACAGCCCAAAACAACCCCTCTCTGCTCAGCTACTGTAGGTTTTCCTCTGTGTGTTGCAAAAATTTTTCATTGAATATAACAGAAATACTAAGTGCTTCAAATACAAAGTAGCTATGGAACTTATCTTCTGCCTTTTGAATAGCAAAACCTGTTTTGTTTGTTTAAATTCATACAGATGGAGTTCCTACTGAGAACACACATTCTGAAGGACATTCCTTAAAATAAAGTTTTCAAAAGAAATAAAGTGTTCTTTTAAGAATACTCATTCTTGTTCACATTGTTCTTCAAGCAGATCAATTTTTTTCCTCCTGATCTCTCTCCTAACCTGTTATTGGGAAGATCTGAAGATTCTAATCTCTTGTACAAGCAACACTGCAACTCCAGATGGATTATTAACCTGAAACGGTTTCTGTTGAGAGAAAATACTTAACTTCAGACATACCAAAAAGCCCACTGAAGTCAGTCACAATATTTCTGCTTCTTCATATTGGAAAGTTTTTTGGGCCAAACTGAATCCAAGTTAAACATCATACTTAGTATTTTCAGAAAAATTGCGTGGCAGAGGTTGACAGTGTACCTGTATTATAGATATGTGGTATGCTGGGCCCATGTAAAATAGTGCTGATACAATATATTTTATAATGATGTATAAAGAGAAAGTGGAAACATTATCTGGGCAGTGATCAAAACCACAGACTTTTCATCTTCTATAGTACCTTATCTGAGCTTGTACCAGGATTTCCTCTTGATAGATATTTGCCATAAAGTAGTTTTGTACTAGAGAATATTATGGGCTTGATGAAGTGAGTGAACAGCAAGGAGAAATGAAACATGGAGATACATCTTAATGAAAAAAGGAAACAAACAAGCCAACAGTTAGAGACTGTGCATTATTAAACAATTATTTGTGCAGCTAAAATTGAAAAAAAAAAAAAGAAGAAAAAAAGGAAGATTTTCAATCTATAAATTTTTTTATACACAAACCTTCTAAGCCAGTTTGGTTTCACTTGTCATAAAGGGAATTACATTTTCTCTTGGTACATCAAAAATGATTTGTTGTTTGGGTTTTCTTTTCTGAATAACTATGCAGTTTTAAATGCAACTGGTATTTTGAAGGAAGTGGAGAGGGATATTAGAAAGCACTGAAGTACAATGGACACACAAAAGAAGGATGAATTTTTTCCTCTTTAGACCTATTTTTGTATGTAGAATTAGATAAACAAAACGAATATCTGCACTTAAGCTTACTGTCTTCAGAATTGCTGTACTTAAGCAGTTAATAAAGATTTGTTGGAAATAATGCTACTTTGTTCAAGAGGCTTTGGGGTTTTTTAAATACCCCAAAGTACCAAGTAATACAAATCTTTTCTTTGTTGAGAAAATTCTGTCCCAATAAATGCATTCATGTCTACAATCCTTTTCTCCTAAAGAGTTTTCTATTCTTCTAGAAAAGACAGTAGACACTCCTCAGCATCACTTGCAGTGTGGTTTAAGGGCATACATTGTGATAACTACTTAATTTAAAAACATAAATTTAGATCCGATGTTATTAGGCCAGGACTAATCTTTCCCCAATTTCTGTAGACAGATAAAAATTATCTACCATTTATTTCATATGCACCCTGGATCAAGTATGATTTTATCTTGTTTAAAAAAAAAAAAAGGGGCTAAAATGTTGGCTTTGATATTTTAGTTAGGAAAGAAAAAGGAAAAAATAAACAAAGAAAAGCAAACAAAACATAAAATATTAAAAATTATAAAGAATTTAATATATAGTCACAGATTTATTTTAATACAATTTAAAAAAATGAGAAGACAAAATCCCTTGGAATCCCCTTCCTAGTCCTAGCAAGGTAAAGATAAAGCTCTTAGTAAAGGATGGGTTAAATTACCCCTGCATTTAAATGTATTTTCTTTCAGTCGTTTGGTGTGCAGAAGAGAGAGCTGCTGCTGTTTAGTTGGATGCTATTTTGTACTCTGCTGATAAGCACAGTTTGACTGGGTAAAAATATAGAAGAACTTGCTCCTAATGAAACTGCTGAAATTCTTCTGAGATATTACTGCCATTACAGAAGAGGTAAATATAATGTATGTGATGTACTTAAATTTCCAAGAAACATCCTATGAAGTATTTCATCTGATATTTCTGAACTAGTTGGAATGCTATTGAATATTAGATAAACAAGATGCTGGATGCAATCAAAAGCAGAAAAGCTATCATATTAGTCGAGACCTCACTGACCTAGTTGAGCATCTAATACACGAAAGTTATCTTGACCCCATTCAGTACCATATTATGACTATTTTCACCCCTCTGTGTTTCAGTCTAAAGGTCCTTAATTAAGAATGTATCCTTTAGATTAGATTAGATTAGATTCTTGTCTTTAGTGTTCTGATGTGCTTTTCTTTAACAAGTTATGGCCGTAAAACTATAGTTTGTGTTTCACAGGAAAACAGAAAAAGAAATACTGTCATCTCAATTATTATTATATACAGTATACAAAAACCATACTTTATAATTTATACCACAAGTACGTGCTTATAAATTAATTGTGAAATTCAGAAGTAATTCCCAATTCCAGTGTCTGGAATTGATGATATACTGCAAACCCCTGTTTGTTTGAGGGAATTAGTTCATTCTGTATTGTTCTCATTGAAAAGTCAGCTTTGAAAACATTCTTTTTTTCTTTTTAATAACTCCTGATCTGCACTAAAAGTCTTTATAACTGATAGAAAAGCAAATTTGTTCTTCTGCGAAATAACTGAATCTAATATGGGCTACACTGCTACCACTGGAGGCCGAACAAATACCTGCATTTTGATTATGGCTGTATCTTTTGCTAAGGGCTCCGACACTTTTTTAATTAACCCTTCTTAGGCAAATGTGACTACCGATATGTAACTGGCTGAGGTTGTGATTGCCTCAGGCTAATTTTGTAATATTTTGTAGCCAGTCAGATCAGCAAAATACATGGTTTTGCTTTTTTCAAATACAATAAAAACTGGGGTGATTTATCTTTAGCAGCTAATTTCAATTGCCTGCTATGTTTCAGAGCAGCACCTTAAAAGCTGTTCTCAGCTACAGTCCAAGACATTACTTTCAAAAATGCAGAGGTTTAGGTGATCTGAGGCTTCTTGCAGGTCATCACCCAGCAGTCCAGATTGCTAAAGTTATGCTATTGGAGCCAAGTTCATGGAATGAAACACGGGGTTTTTTGGCGATTTTGTCTGCCTTGTTTTTGACAGTCATTGTGAAAAAGGGGACAAGAATTGCACTAGAGAAAGTACTGAGAAGAAATTAAAACTTAGCCAAAGATTTAGATGTAAAAGATGTTTGCAACTGGTTGATGTAAGAGATCTGGGCTGAAGAACTGCATTTAACTGTATCAAGGTATGTTATGCCCAGTGAAGTTGTGGATGCTCCATCCCTGGCGGTGTTCAAGGCCGGGTTGGACAGAGCCTTGGGTGGCATGGTTTAGTGGGAGGTGTCCCTGCCCATTGAAGGTGGGTTGGAGCTAGATGATCTTAAGATCCTTTCCAACCCTAATTATTCTATGATTCTACGATTCTGCAGTTGGGAAATATGATTCAGAATGGAGTCTAGTTCTGGGAAAGGTTCAGGAAAGAGGAATGAAGAAAACTGCTGTGCTGAACATGACAAGATGAGAGGGGATCATGCTTGAGGATCAGGGTTTGAAAAGGAAAATAAGAAAAGCAATCTATGTCTGACAACCTAGGATTTTTAGGAAACTAAAGGCATAGCTCACATTTCCTCAGACAATTCTGTTGCTGTCCACAAAGTAACAAAACCAGTGGCAGTATGGAGCTATTGATATTCACTCAGAGAGCTGCAACCTACAGCAGCTATCTTTTGGGTTTTTTCATTAGTTTAAAAGGCAGAAATCTACTAAACATCTCTAAATGTTCAAACTGATTTATGAATCATGTGGTTGTTAACATTGACCCAGGGAGTTGAAAGATTAGGGGTTTTTTACAGGATTTTGAGGTTGTTGTTGTTTTTAAATCACTCATTAGAACATGCAGGTTCAAATACAGTGAGGTTTCACAAACTATGTACACTTTTATCTAGATCAAAATTACATGTTGATGCATTATGTTCTAATTAATTTGACCTTTATTTCCCCTTTTATCTGAGATTCATGGTCTAACAGTTCATTACTCATACGAAACTTCACATTTCTTCGGCAGTCTCAAACCTCTGTTCACTTCAGCCTTCCGTTTTATTTATTTTCTGAATAAACTACAACATGAAAGTAGAATTATAATTTAGCATATATGATACCAAATGTCAGGGACTCACGCTCAGACCCTCAACAACTAAGTTTTTTAATTTGTGTGAAGAATGTGATGCAGCTTCTTTACAACACTTTGTACATGACCCTTTTCCTAACACAGCTTCTTTACAATACTTCGTACACGATCCTTTTCCCTGCTGTGGGTTGCCATGATTGCTAAATGATTGTTTCCTCCTCATAATATTGAGTTCCTTCATTTCACAGTTCAGCTGTAAGACAGTTGGCGATGAACCACACAATGAAGTGAAGCTGTTACTGTGAACTTTACACATCCTTCTGGGATATATCATCTTTGACACAATATCTCTAATTCCACAGATGATGTGAACTGTGGGCTGATTAATATTTGATCCCTGCTGGTAATGACAAAGCACTTATTACTACAAACAATAGATGTACAGAGATAGGACTAGATTATTTCTCACTGTCCTTGCCAAACCCTTCAATAAAAGAATCTGAGATTGAGAATATCTGCCACTCAGCCAAAGAAGATGACAGCAGCCTAGTAGCTGAGGATCTGCTCAGCCCTGTCACAGCTTGCTTAAAACAATCATACTTTTATATGAAAACTTATCAGCATGTATAGACAATGGCAGTGAAATACTGAAGAAGAATCTTCAGGAGCCTGCTGTGCTTGAGCTATTGTTTACTTTGTCCTCCCTTCTGAGTAGGCTGTTAAAATAAATATGTGGTTTTGTTAATCCATTGCAGTAGCTCCTCCGCAGAGAGTAGCTCTCTCATCAGTGCTACTAAACCTCTGCACTGTTCCTAAGTACATTATCGCTATTGCCTGTGCCCACATCTTTCCACTACCGCTTTGGGATACTTGGAATATAAATGCACTGAATGAAAACTGATACTTAAAATTTAAAATCCTTTGAAGAAAGGAACTACATCAATGTAAAGCATCATTATTAAGGAATAACATCTGAGTCGCAGGCCATTAACCCAGTCAGTCATTAATCCCAGAGAAATCCTCCATGCTGAACTCTTTATTGTTATTATCATAAGCAGAATACAAAGCAAAGAATCAATCCCACAGGTATATTGACTCTTTAGCAGGTGATACTGCTGTTATATTGCATGCTATAATTACTGTGCACATTAGCTAGTCTGTTTTCACTGTAACACTAATAATAGCCAGTAAAGAGAAATGCTTCTTAAGTGTTAAATCCAAATATGAGAAATATTTGTAGCCCCCGTGCTCTAAGCAAAACTACATGAAATGAGTCTTTCTCCCCAGGAGGTACTTCATCCTAATAGCTGTTCCCTGTTAGGAACACACTGCTGCCTCAGTCCTCTCTCCCTGCAAGCACCAGGAATACACTTCCTATCTTGGTTTAGAGACAGAGGCAGCAAGTGTCCTTAACAAGGTGCTCTGTGCCACAACCTTTCCAGCAGCAGGTCTTCACAGCTTGAGGAAAAGTGGGCCAAAGTGTCACATGTAGTATTGATAGTGAACCACGCCTCTATTTCAGAACTAGGATTATAAAGCAACCAAGAACGAGGTGCGGTAGAGAAACCCTCATTTTGGATGAGATTGCAGTAAGAGTTTTTGTTGCTAAAGTGTAGACATATATAGCAGAAAGAAAGGAAAGAGGAGGCAGCTGCAGCACAATTACCTGCCCAGAGTCTTCAGTGAACATCTAGAGGTCAGAACACCATGTCTTCTTCACTGCTACCGTTTTTTGTGCTAGCTGCAGTTGGGCTTGTGCATGCTACCGTCTCACTTGCTATGTAAGCACTTCCCTATGCGTTTCTTTAAATCATTCCTCATTTGTTTTGGGATATTTTCTTTCCCCCAGTCTCTGTCCTGTTAAATTTCAGTTGCAGTCTATTTATATCATCTCTGGTTCTTTGGGAAGAAATGTTCTCAAAGGAGATCTTGAAACAAGTCAGTTCAATCTTCTAACTTTGTTGTCAATATTTAAAAATGAGGCAGGCAGAACTCTTCACTTGCTATTTCTCATTTTCATGAAAGGAAGATCAATTTGCAACCATTCTGTGTGTACAGTGACAGAAAGATGTTTTGTATTTCTTGAGTCTTTAATAGAAAGTTTGACGGGACCTGTTTTAAAGTCTCTCTCATTGATAGCAGGGTGGTTTTTTTTCCTGGCCATTTGCTTGGCCCGAGTATAGTTCAACTGAGAAAAAGGAATGGGTTTTTCAATGACAGGCCCCTTATTTGCACATTTTTAAACTTTGGCACTGAGAGAGAGGCCCAGGGAGATTTAGTGAGATGTCCACATGGTAGATTGATCACTGGCCAGTGGTCACTGATGCTATAGGTCGCTGCACTTGCCGCACACATGTACAAGGTAACTTCCCACAAGGAACAGAAATTGGAAACTACTCAAAAGGCAATACCTAAAATTCAATGACATAGATTATAGAATATGATGATTTACTATGTGCTTGTTGACTATAATAATTCATGCATTTTTTTTTCTGAGATTATTGATTTTTTAAGATTGTTCTCAGAAGCCTCATTGAAAATCTTTCAAGGCTAGTGGTGTCAACTGTGATGGGCTACAATGAGTTCCAATTTAATGTATTCCTTTGCTTAACTCCCTTGGTACTTTACACTTGAACAGATATGACAGATCTTCTGGCAACATTTATGTGAATATAAGATATATTAAATAATATGTAACATTTCAAACCTCCTTGGAGCAGTTTCCATGGAGACCAAAGGCATCCACTGGAAATTAAAATACGGAGGATCTCGACTTATGGGATGGAAATGTTTGATATAAGGTTTTGAAATCTTGTTTCAGGAGGTAGGAATTCACATGTCTGGTTAATTAGAGCAATATTAATTTTGTATGCATGATTGTGAAAAATTAGGAAGCAAATTAGACACTGTTTAAAAGAAATACATTATTTTTAAAGAACTATGTACTGGAAAGATTACATTCACTCCTTTACTGAACAAGAAGCAAACAATCAGGCTTAATGCAGAGACTTCTGTAAAAAAAATGGAGGGAATGAGATCCAGTTTTCCCATGCAGCTCAACAATATGGAACAAAGCACCATCCTTCAGCTGCACAAAAGCCAGGTGAGACGTGTGTAATGGCAGCTCCCTGCTAGTGAGACCTGACTGCTGAATGTGTGTAGCTCTATAAGCTGCTTCTTTTTGTCCTTTCTCCATTCTGCTCATTTTATGCCTGTTACAGAGGAATGCTTTCTATTATGGCAGACAAATCTGCTTCAGTTATATACTACCCCATTTTAAAACATTCCTAAGTGATGCCCTGGAAACCCAGGTATGGACGATTTTGCTCTGAAATGGACCTGCCTTAACAGAAAATAAACAAACAAAAAACTCTCCCCCATTGCTTGACATACATAAAATAATTGGTATTAACTACTGAGATGAATACACTTTAGGCCCCAGCTTCTTTGTTTGGAATTAATATATTATGCTTAGACTGCTGTGCAGAGAATTTCCTTACAGTGAGAGATAGCTCCCAGGAGCAGATTTCCATTCTGTTGATCAGCTTCTGAAGATTGAAATGCCCACTCTAATCTCTGATACTAAGTCTGTGTTTTTATTAATCTAAATCATATTTAGCTGTCAGAAATTGTGGTACCAGCAGTGGTGCTTTTTATATCAATATCTAAATATTTCCAAATTTTTTTACTTAACAAATATAAGATTGCTCAAAAGTTGTGAAGAAAGAACCATAAGAACAAGACAAAGAGAAGGAATAAAAATAAAATGGTTATGCTGTGAATTAAGTTTATTTGGAGAGGGGAGGAAATCTATTTTCTATTTTCTTATCAAGATTAATAACTATAACAAATATGATGTCTAATGACTGATCCTTTGTAGAAATACCGTGTAATCACCAGCATGTGACTATGGTCAGGAGATCAAATAAGGGCAAACTGATAGTGATAATTACAGTCATTTATTTCATTCTTTAAGAGATTGCCGCAAGAAAGAAAAAATGTTAATTAAATATAAAAACAGATGGCAAGGAGACCTTTGCAAAGGTCAGCATTAGGAAAAATCTCAGAATTATCTTAGTGGATCAGACGCATGTAATTTATCTCAGAGAATTAAAAAATAAAAGTAAAAACCACTTGATATTCAGAAGAAGATAATGAACAATGCTGAAAGGAAGCAAACAGTACTAATAGCAGGAGATGAAAGAT
>JANHGB010055458.1:0-57787 GCA_026283785.1 Coracopsis vasa
TGGATTACTCCGAGATACAACGCTGTATATATTCTTGCTATGATTTTTTGATTATACGTGCTTCTATGATGCTTGTTCTGGGGGCTCCAGAGCTGAACGCAGTACTGCAGGTTGGGTCTCATGAGAGCAGAGTAGAGGGGCAGAATCACCTCTCTTGCTCTGCTGGTCACACTTCTGATGCAGCCCAGAATATAGTTGGCTTTCTGGGCTGTGAGCACACACTGATGGGTCAGGATCAGTTTCTCATTGACCAGCACCTCAAGGTCTTTCTCCTCAGGGCTGCTCTCAATTCAGTCTCCACCAAGCCTATATTTGTTTGTGGGATTTCCCTGACCCAGGTGCAGGACCTTGCATTTGGCCTTATTGAACTTCACGAGGTTTGCATGGGTCTACCCCTCAAGCCTGTCAAGGTGCCTCCGGGTGGTCTCATTCCCTGGCAAGCTGCATTCAGTTTCCATGTTCTTTTCCAAATGAGCACTCAGTTGACACTACATCACTTCATCTAGTTCATCATCCTGAGTCCTCCTACAGCAAAGAGCTAAGCTGAGACTGCCATCTGAGAGAAGCAGCCCACAATGCTGGGAAAGCAAACACCATCTTCCTGTCTAATCTGCACTCCATGGGCCAGTGGATTTGCACCATCAAGATATTTTCAGAAGCCAGGAAAGGACATTTTGGCAAGTGCCAAATATTGTACCAGAAGTGAGCTCCCTTTCCATTCAGCTGTCTCCAGGAGCTGCTAACTTGGCAGAACTTCAGGGTAGCCAGGGCACAAAGGGAGGTGGTACACCTGTGTTTTGGGTGAGCCTGTAGATCAGCTATGTGAAGTCAAGGAACTGACCCGTTTTGCTGAGGGACCCACTCTTGGAAACCCAAAAGAAAGTGCTCATTGACAGCAGCGATGCTGCTGCAGTATGAGGCTGCAGTACCTGTTGTTGGAGCACATGATCCCACAGGGAGTGAATGTGCATCACTGTGCCTTTCTACAGTACTACCTTGGACCATATTCCTGTGACTGAACAAGATGTGCCAGATGTGACTTAAGTGAGCTCCAGCTAGGCTGATGTGTAACTTGAAGGACTGAGCAGAACAGCTTTTGACAAGGTGTAAAGGGCAACTTCATGGCGGGAGCACCACTGCAGTTCAGGGCTGTTAAGAGGGACAGCAGCACATAATAGATGGGGGCAAGTGGCTGAGGAGGGGGAAGCCCAGATGACATGCACCTCCTTCTGCAGGGGGAAATAAAGGAAATCCCATGCTAAAGCAGGTGAGTCCCACAGAAGAAAACATGTGCTGAACCTGATTAGCAGCACCATGGGTAGGTGGTATTCAAAGCACTCAGGCTTCCATCAGGAATAATAATCAGAAGGAGGTGAAGGTGTGGGAAAGAACAGGATTAAAAAGCATACGTTACCATGTATCAAATCACTGGAGTCGTCTTCTGTGAACAGCTCATCAGAAACAGTGGAATCTGGAAGAGGACCGCCACCATACAAGAGGCAGGCACTGCTAGATTGCCCTGCATGAGCAGATGGCTGCTCAGTGCCAGGTTTGGAAGTTGTTGGGGGTCTTGGGATCCATCTAGACTGCCTTGCTATTGCCTCAAGACATGGATCTAAGAGAGAGATTTTGCTAGAGTAAGCACAGTAATTCAAGGCTTCAAACCACACCATCACCGTACACTGCCAATGTGGGGACTGCTGCTGCAAACCTGGAGCTATAGGAGACAATAGTCATTGCAGATACAAGAAACATGCTGGAATGAGTCAAGCCCAGAGACAGAAGGCTTCCTGGTGCTGCGTGCAGTCCCCCATAGCTATCCTCTGCAGACAGTAGAACTTGGGATTCCCCAATTAAACCAAAGTCCCTTCCCACCCTCCTCCTGTTTCTGAACACCAGAGACTGACTGCTGGCTGAATATGGTGTCAGGAACTGTTCTGTGCTCACCACCCACCTCCAATTGCCCCACAGGTGAGCCTGGACATATCCAGGGCTCTGCTACTTCTCCTGTCTGCATATCCAGGGTAAGAGCATGCTGCCTCTCATTTGCTGCCCATCTGCCTGTGGGGGAATCACTGCGGGTTTGCTACTGGTCCAAGCCCCCAGTCTTCAAATATATTGCTTAAATGCCCAGGCATAATGCAGATGGTGACACTGCTACCAGAGCTATTAAACAATCAGGGCAAACTACATACCAGGAGCTATGGAAATCTGAGTATGGCAGTGATAGATTTTTCCAGTATTGCATCAGAGACAGATGCTTCTCTACCATAGAAAGAAAGGTGAAAACTGAGGTTTCGTAATGCTGCAGGGTAGGGTGGATAATACAGAAGCTAACTAAGGCAGATAGAACCCTGTCCTCTTGCCTGCCCAAACAGCAGCTGCCCTGGGAGCACATCATAGCTGTAAGAGCAGCGTGTGCAGCCAACAACCCATAGGAGAGCGAATTTCATTACAAAGCATGCCATTCATCTAGGCACTGAAAAGAGTTGAGCGTCTACCAGCTTAACAGTGGAGGAATCAGCTCTGTAATAATACGGCCATTTCCTTAAGAGTGGAGTGTTAGGGACCTGTAAAATATCTGGGCCATAGTTGTGAATACAAACTCATGAAATACACAGTACGTTAAAAGCACCCAAGTCAGCATTGCTCTAGGAAAGAAACAAATACGAGGATGCTCAAACCTGACCATATGAGCTCATCAGTTTAGAGCTGAAGGCAAGAATATGAGTCTGGTTGCACTAGGAAATAATATGAACTTACAATTTTGTGCCCTGTCCTTACTGGCACAGCTGGCAGCTTACTTTAGTTAACCAGTTTTCTGAACCATAGCTGATATTTGCCAAAGCAGGATCATTGAGGGATCAGATTTTAATGGATTATTTTTCCTACGATAACTTCTATTACAACTACTGATTTGTACCCATAAGGATTAAATAAATGACAAATGTATGTACTTATTCCAAAACAAATTAAATATTTAATGGAATACACTTGACAGGCAAACCACAATGGAGGTGGGGGAGAGGGCTGGGAAGCCAAGTGCATTGCCCACACTAATGAGGAACAACAGGAGCAGCTTTAGGAAATACTTGGTAATATTTAATGGTACACAGTAAAATGCATGTAGGATGATTGATACATAAAAGCATGGACAACTGAACTATAACCAAGGCTGCAGGCAAGGGGAAAACAGGGTTTTTTTTCAAACCATTTACTCCCTACTAATGAACGTAACGGACTTAATCACAGAGGCAAGGAAAATGGAACAGATCTCCATGCAATCTCAGTTGCTAGGATGTTGCTACCATTGCGGGGTGGTGACCAAATTGCCTTTCCTATTATTAAATTGGAGAAGGATATCCTGCTATATCCACCCAGTGTGGGATTGACTGCTGCTATGGAAAGGGCTATGAAGAGCTGCTGTTGAAACATTCCTTTCCAAGATTTGCTTTTTCCAATCATGCAGAATTAATGCTAAGCACAGACTCCCAGCTACTGCTGGATTTGCTTGATGCTCTAGAAGTCATCTGCATTTTTCTGATCTTGATGCCCAGCTTCGGACAGCTTTCATTTAAGCCTGCACAGTGCTGAATCCTAGCTTCCTCACTTCCCAAGTCACAACAATATCCTTTGTCCCTTCACTATAATTAAATGTTGGCTTTGAAGAGGCCAGCTTTCTCTTCATCCTTCTTTTTTGCACATCATAACCTGAAAAATGAACCCCGACAGGAAACCTGACATACCTAACCATGAAATGTCTCCAGCTAAACCACCTTTCTTGATGGATTCCTTGATGATTAGCCAGTCCTCATGCATCTTATTGGAAGGAAGGAGAGCAGTCTGGCTTGCTGGTATTTCGTCCAAATATTCCAAGTGGGGAATGAGTTTTTTTACTTCAGCTCTGTAATTATAATCTGGTTCCTGGTGAAATTGAGAAAGTGGTCACTTGAACAGGTGATTTAACAGACTGTGGACTTCCACCAGCAGCACAGCAGTGTTCAATTTGTATGACTGCCATATAATTTGAAACGCCTTCTACAAGGCAAACCTATTAATTCAACAGAAATAAATAGTCAAGACTTTCATTTCACTGTGCTTTCTCCTTGCATAATTACTACTAAAATTTATTGTGAATATGCCCTGAGCAGTGCAAACACATGACACTTGCCCAAAGGCTCCTTTGCTGTTTACCCACTGGTGATTGTGGCATTTGTCTCTGTTTTACTATGTATAATGTACGAAAGTGTACAAAGCCACTAATGCCCATGGAAAGCCTGGGCACCCTCAGCGTTTAGCCAGCATCTCTCCCTGCGTTTGTGATTCTCTGGTTGCTGCATCAATACTCGGGTGAGTCTTGGAAACATGTGATGAATGCTGCTACACCTGCTGATGGAAAAAGGGCATTTTCATGGATTGTGGTTTTAGGCACACCCATAAACTAGGTACAGCGAGTGAACTGCACTGGTTTCCTGGGGCAGCCTTCAGGGGCTTGGTGTGTGATTTTATACACTGCTAGAAGTGATGGCTTACTTCACACTACATTTGCTTCTGCAAGAAGTCACATACCAACAGCAGGTACACAGAAGGCTAAAATGGACTGCACTTGGGTTTCTTTTCTCTGTGCTGGAAAAACAATGCCATTGCTTCCAAAGCACATGGACTCAGTGTGACAGCCATGGGGGAAAGCACGAGTGTAGCCCCTTCTGCATATGTGTGGGGAGCTGACATGTTATAATCTGATTCACGAGCACATGCCAATGCTTTGGGACCCCTGAGCAGCAAGGCAATCCAGAACAGTTACAACTGTGCTCAGAGCACACTGCAAATCAGACTGTTTTGGTGGGTTCAGGTGGTATAGAGTCTTTCACATGGCACCTTTGTCTTTGGGAAAAGTTAACAGTACAGCAGGGCTGACTGGGTCATGCTGCTTTGCAATGGGAATATTTCTGGTTAAAACAGTCTCAGATTACAAAAAGCAGTAAACAATGATGACTGATACTAAAAGAAAGTATAAACCAAGAGCACACTGATAGTGGCGGAATATGAATGGACAGCTCCCTGCAAATCAATTGCTTCATCCAGATAAATGTTATGCTTTTCAAGATGTTGCATGCAATATTAGAAAACCTCACAAAGCCAAGTCCTTATTCAATACAGAGCTGTCATAGAAATCTTTCTGTGAGACCTGGCTGGCTGTATGCTCCCTCCTTCTGCACAATGCAGCATTGAGGCTGGCAGGGGAACTCACCAAATAGAGGGTGTGCTTTTTGTTGTTGAGAAGCAAACACTGGAGTTCTCTAACTAAGCCTTTAATCTTAATATAGAAAATGAGTCAACCAATCGCCATGCTGCCCTGTACCACACGTACTCTGAACAGTGTCTGAGTTACAGCCAATTTCCAGCCATGTCCTATTGGAGAGGAGCATCACGTTACACTCATGTTACATTAGTGCAGCAGAGGCTGCAGGATTTATCATCAGGTTGGTGCTCTTGGTTTAGATAACAGGGAAAGATGAGCTCATCTGAAAATCAAATTACAGAGAACAAACAGGCTGTCTGAAAAAAAAGGCAGTAAGTTTAGCTAGAGCATTCTGTAGATTGAAAGTAAATAAATAGAAGAGCTTTTTACAGGGCTGTAGCAAGGGCCAGATTGCAAGAAGGAGCTTGAGGAATTAGAGTTGGCCATCTAAGGCACACCAAAATAAGCCCACATCTATTCTTTTATATATTTCAGGTTCTACACCCTGAAGAGATACAAACTTCAGTTGGAACCAAGAAAGCAGCAGAGTCCATGGAGAAGCTCTCTGCAGCTAAGGGAAGGGCCACCTTTGTAACCTCCCTGGGGCTGAGCAGCTCCGCAGCATGGAGGGTGGCTCAGAGACTACAGTGAACTTACAGTCTGTCTCTGTTACAGTTCTGTGTAAAACACACCATCCCTCAACAAATTCTGGCTGGCATTTGAATGCAACTAATAGCTCAGGAGTAGAGACAGCCATTCAGCGCAGAGAAAAGCAGTAGGACACACCACCGCATACCACTCCTCTTTGAACTCCCGTTACATGACAACACGCAGTGGCATCCCAAGGACTCATTTCTTCAGCTAAACAAACCAAGGGCAATCTGACATTTCTCCATTACAAGTACATGTAAGGACTGAAGATGCCAAGTGAAAACTACATCTTCCAAAATCACCATTTTTGTTGAGCAGGAATGATGAGAGAATAGAAATAGACTTTCTATGCTGTTAGGATATACTGCACCATTTTCATGCTAGGAAGCTATGATAAGGAAGTGTCAGAAGTTGTATCTGGCTCCATGAAAGCCAAAAAATTAAGCATACTTTGTCCATCAGAAGCAGGCAGTGCTTCCTTACTGTAGGAATATGTGTTTTCCTCTCATGATTGCATCTTTTGGTTGCAAATAGTTACAGGTGTAGTCTCTGAAGTACACTTCTACCAGTTCAAACCAGAAAGGCAAGAGTACAATATTTTCTTTTGGATTCCAGTGAGGAATATTACCATAGCTAAAGCACTGCCTTCTGTGGCTCATTTTATGGAGGCATATGGTCAAGCCAACAATTAAATCTGAAAAATGCGAATAACTCGTGTATCTAAGAAATGAGAATATTTAAAATATGTGTATGTCTGCTACCTGATTGACTGTTAGTGACAGCACCTCAGTTTTCAAGTTTAAATCCAGGTCAAATATCAAACCCAACCTTTTATGAAAATTAGTAGCATGGGCATGATCACTTTGAAATGCACAGCAAAGCTATGGAACATGGCACAGTGGAGTCACAGCACCAGGCCCTGCTCTGCTTTCTAAACCCTGCATTATCAGCTCTTCATGGGAATTGCAGTATTTAAAGTGAGTGCTGTGTATTACATACCTATGTGTATGTACATAGGCCTGTGACCTTCCAAAAGACCTGGATGACAATATATTGCGCACTGGCCATAAACTGTCATCTGGTGATATGCGTTAGACATTATGTGACCAAAATGAGGAACAGCCTAATTGAACCAAGTTTTTTAAACTCTGCTTTTCCTCCAATTACCTTTTTAGTATATGCCAAGATGCTTGTTTTTATATCCCAACAGATCATTTATCACTGTGCTTTCATCTTTGTGACACAGAGGATCTCATGCCCTCAACAACCTCTACAGAACCTCCACAGAAATGGTTTTATCATTTCAGTACATAAGAGGTGAACTACTGTAATTTTTGGTCATTTGATTTTAACCTTTCAGGGGAAAGGACAAATAGAGGTTCCTACAATACTGCTTTTCCTAGTTATCTCAAGCTTTGTTTGTCTGAGGGTTCAACTTTTGAGTGTGGTGGTCCTGGAGCACTTGCTGCTGGACCAGAGAGCCTCCTAAAAGAAATGTAAAAGCCCAAAGACAGTCATGTAATTGAGACATTGCAACTGGCACATCTTGTAGGAAAAATATTGGCTACCTTCTAGCCTGCTGCAAGATCCCTACAAGCTAGAAAGATCCAAATATCTGGGGTCCATGCTCTTCTTGGTCTTCCTTGTTGCACCTTCTGCCTGTTTGCACTGCAAGCTGGGAGTAGATGGAACAGCTGTATGGATCAGTAAAAGCTCATTTCTAGTTTAACCCCATTCTCATAGGTAAGAAGAAACACATTGCTAGGAAATAGCCCTGAGTCTTCACTAGCACTCTTTGTATTTCATTTGTGCTCATCTTAGAGACAATACCCACAAGAAGGCAATAGCAACAGGAAAGAAAAATGGGAAATACATCCCATGTCATCACTCAGAATGATATAATAAGAAGATGAAGAAACATTTCTTATTTCCAACTCAAAACTAAAAATACATTGCCAAAAATTAACACAATATATGCAAACTAATTTCCTCACCTCTGCGGATTCTGCATTTGGCTTCAGACAGATAGGGTTGCCCTCCACTGTCAGGCGGCTCAACTTGCAACAAAGTCCCAGGTACTGCATCTGGTTGATGTCCTCAATATTGTTCCCTTCCAGGTCCAAAACCTCAAGGTGATCCAGCCAGGGCAGCTGGCTCAGGTCAGAGATATTGTTATAGGCTATGTAGAGTTCCTCAGCAGAAGTAGACAAAATAAATATGTAAACTATAGGCTTGCACAAGCAACACCCATAAGCTTTGCAAAATGTTTTCTAATATTTGAAATATTACATGACAGCATTAAATTAGCATGCAAGTGAACAAGTGTGGCTGCTGCCACCTTAAATAACTAGGGCTAATATGGCAACGAACACTGTGCTGCATTAGGCATCTTCAGGATCAGACCTGAATGTTACACCTCATTGAAAAAAATAAATACTGTGGCATCTGTTAAACTAACACATGCAATTCAAGGCATCTAACTAAAGTCCTTTAGAAAAACAAAGAGTCAGAACAGAAAAAAGACTACAAGTAAAAAGTATCAACTGAAGAGATAGTTTTGAGATTGTCATTTGGCAGGACACATCTATACTTACTCTTAGAGAGCTGCAGGAAGAGATCCCATCTAAATCTGAGAGCCCACAGTGAGCCATCCACAGGATGCAGAGATGGGACAACGTGGTTCCAAGATCCCTTATAAAAGAAACAATCCAAGATCTATTTGAATGGATGAAGTAACTCAAAACTTGCTTCTTTTTCCTAAGACTAGGCCATTGCTACTGCCTTCAAATTTCACATTGTTTACAACAAATGTCATTAAAAATGTTCACCTTCAAAGGTGGAGAAAAAAATTATATCCCTCTCTACCTCTCTCTCAGACGTCGTTGTTCTTGTATGACAATATGTCGCTCCAGTTCAGCTTAAGATTCTTCCAAGACCTACATCACGGTAATTCTGTCATAAATAGCAGGTAATTGCTAAGAATTAAGTGAAGTTTGTTTATGCTGGCATCATTTGCTCTACACACATAACCCAAATTAACATATCTCAGCTGACTGAAAAGTCACCTCACTCTGTTCTTTTATAGATTTACCTTTCTTCCAATTTTGCAGTTGAAAGGAATAGCACTCTTGCCAAATAACATTTTTTGAATCAGCAGAAAATTATAATCCTTTCCATCATATTTGCCTACCCGTTAGGTCTAGCAAAATATAAATAAGGGATCATTTATATGAATTCCAACCTTTCTGATTCTAACCCAGAAAACCTCATCCTGACCTGCTTAAGTCCATTGCCACAGTGTGCAATACAAAGATAGCAAAATGCATAAATGGTGGCAGGTCAAACTGGGGCTGAATCACCTTCTGTTTTGGCAACATTAAGTTGCATAAAGCCACTACTTGATCATAAACAAAATACAACACTTTATGAAATAACAAACCAATCAGAAACTTAGAATTCTTTACTGTAGCCATGATGTCAGGCTACCTGAATAATAAACAGCTAATCAGTGGGGAACTGTATATGAGGACAGTTTATCAGAGGAGATAGAGAGGAGTTCACAGAATCACAGCAATGGCTAATGTTGGAAGGGACCCCTGGAAGTAATCTTGTCCAGTCCTGCTCAGGCAGGGTGAGTTGCCCAGGACCACATTCAAACAGCTAAAATAGTTCTTAAATAGAGATTCTTGGACTCAAAATGGTGGATTAGCTATTTTTTAATAATATCAATCTTTATAATATATAATAAATAAATAATAATAATAATGAAATAATACTTTAATGCACTGTCTAGGCAAAATTGCAGAAGAGAAAATAATATGGTTATGAGGTCCCTTCTAATCTTGGAATAAAGTTCACTTACTCATGTCTTCTCTCTGTGGATCATGAGGGAAAAGAGCAGCTTTGCATTGCCCTCTGAGAACCTCTTGCAGCTTTGATGCAGCCTTGCAGAAAATAACCCTACAAATTGCCTGCTTCAGGGATACTGCACAGCCAGCCAGGCCAAGAGGCCAGGAACAGTACTTTTACAAGTGGGGTTGTATTCTTGCCTGGCTTTTTTTTTCTGTTGTTTCTCCACTATCTGAACACTTTGAAAGAGCCATGTCAGGAGCAAGGAGACTGCATAAAGCTGAATAAAGTATGGATGCATGGAAAAACATGCCTGGATGCCTCTCTCCTGCGATTTCCCCAACACAGGATTGAACAGGAGTTTCTAGTGTGAAACTCGGGATTTTTTCCCCTCTGCCTTCTGGGTTTGTCCATGGCCATCATTCAGACCTATGTCACTTCATCCATCCTCCACCACTGCAGGAGCTCCATGCTTTGCGTGCCTCTGATCATCTCTTCTTTGGATGCTGCAAACTTAAGTAAGCTCATGATGGATACACCCTACAACGTGTTTGCATAGCCTTTGAAGTACAAACAGTGCAGTTGATCTAATGGCCAGAACAAAGCCAATAAGAAAAATCTCAGTCACACAACAGATCTCTTTCTGTCTAAGGCTATTCCTCCTTACAGGAGAAAACCCTCAACTGACATAAACCACAACTGAATTTTGTGTGTCTAGGCAGCTTGCCCATACTGACATAGGACATCGCTGTCTAGTAGAGACACATGGGTAAAGCAAGCCAAGCACACACGGAAACTCCCTTCATGTATAAACAATACAGTTCCTTCTGCCAATTTACTGCAAGCTTACTTTACCTCTACCTTTTACAGCTATAAGGGCAATGGGGAACACTTGGCATTGTGTCACTGAACCTGTGACCAGATAAGCACCTAAAAAGATGGGAGTTTATCACATTTCATTCCAAGTACTCATTCAGATTTGCCTGTCCTGAAGGATCATAGTATCTCTGTATGTTACCACATACCCCGCCTTGAAGAAGATCTTCCAGGGACTATTTACGTGTATTTTATAAATAAAACAAACACTGGTTTCTAAGGCTTCCTTAAGGAACAGATGCCTCCAAAGTAATATTTACATAAACTTATTATTAGATTTGCAAGCTGCATGCCTATAATAGGAAAGAAATTAAATTATATTACAAAAGTAGAACCTACCACCAACCAAGGCCAACACATTCATAAACATAAATATGGCATTAGGAGTAATGTGAAGGAAC
This sequence comes from Coracopsis vasa, assembly GCA_026283785.1. Classification (NCBI taxonomy): domain Eukaryota; kingdom Metazoa; phylum Chordata; class Aves; order Psittaciformes; family Psittacidae; genus Coracopsis; species Coracopsis vasa. The sequence continues at coordinate 11,020 of JANHGB010055458.1, forward strand.
TACATTGCTCATTTCACAACCCACTTAAAGCACTGATGAGTTTTTCAAATGTCAGGCAAATTTTGGTGCAGAATTTTCTTTTCTGTAAACTGCTGAACATAGCTAAAGAAAGTGGTCACACTCATTTTTGTATCATTGAAACAGTGTTTCTGATAGATGCTCTGCTTATCAGGCCAGCAAAACTGAAGACAACCTAACCTGATTATTTTACATGTGTATGGTAAGGTATGATTAATGAATTCTATTTTTATCTTTGTTTGTCTTGTACTTCCTAACTGCAGGTCTTTTGCCACAGAAGGAGCTTTCAGTAACATGCTTGTTCTTAACGTTTCTCTGTCAATGTAAAGGATGTCAAAAAAAAGCAATGGATTATTTCCCAAGCAGATTTTACACAAGGCCCTGAGAAGAAACAGCTATCCCCTCCATTGCTAAAACCTGCATCACTTCATGGATTTTGAAGAAGAAGTTCCCTCCTCCTACTCAGAGGTCAAAGACTGATATAGTTAAATCATATTTCCCTCTGTGTGTTATGGTTTTCAGTTTCAGTGCTGGCTATGGCTAAACCAGTGCACATGAGTGGGGCCAGTCCCTACTTACAGCACCTGCTAAGTCACGCACAGCACATATTCACTATGAATTATTAGACAACAAATCTTCAAACATTCTCCTGCTGCAGGCACCATCAGAAGATGCTAATCTAAAATACTTCTAAAACCTACTTACCTTACTCTTTAAGACTCACACTGCCACATCTATAGTCTCAAATCTGTATCATTTTCATTCATTGGTTGCAGCTCTGAGTCTCCTACAGCTGACTTCAGCACAAGTCAGGAGCAGCATGTTTAATAAGGTCAATACTAATCAAAGTATTAAAACTTTTTAAACTGGTTGATTAATATTAGTACTGCAGAGAAAACAGTTCAGTTGTACATCCCACGTCTTGGGTACTTGCAAAAGGCAGAACTGCTGCATTTGTTTGCAGTACAACCCAGTGTTTGATAATGGTCTCGTTATTTAGAAATGCTTATACAGACAATGCTGCAGAAAAGAAAAATAAAAGGAAGCTAATGGAAACTGGTTTCTTACGAGACAAAAGCTGGCTGTGCCAAGCTCACCTTTAACCATGACACAACATACTAAGAAAGCATGAATTTGGTTGCGCTGTTTGATATCACTCAGCCCACATTTGCCCTCTATTTCAGGAAAGGGAGCTAGCAAGCCAAGGCATCTTTGTCCTCTTCCTCTTCAGAAGAGCACTTCACCTCTTAGAAAGGGCAAATGATAGCTGTCTCTCTTTCCCTGCTATGTAGACAAGCAGCAGTGAGGAGAAGAGGCAAAAGGACTTTTTCCTGTGCCCAGCCCTGATCGCAGAACTTTGCTGCAAGTTAGAGCCATGAACAAAGTTCCCCTTGCTGACTCTGGGGTCATGCTTGCTGCTGGAAAGAGCCTAAAATTCTGGATCATGCAGTCACATTTTGGCCCTGCAGATCTTTACTCCTGCATCCATAACAAGTCATCTCCAGTCAGAGATGTTATCACAGCAAAGTACATCTGCAAGTATTTTATTTGGTAACCAACAAACTAATCTTTTGGAATCTGTGTGAATCACGCTGCAGCATCACAGAAAACTCCCTTGTTAATTACTACATGGATAATTGCTCCCGAGAGCACGTCTACTGTAAGGTGAACCAGCAGTGTAAGTCAAAGCAAGCTGCTCCCCACAGCCGCACGCACCTGCACTTCTGAAAATACTTCTGAAATATTCTGGCTGGTGAGAAGAGAACTTAAGAGCTTGCAAGAGATGGGAGTGCCTCCTCTGGGACCAGCCCTACTGCATCCAGCACGTCCACCTTGGAGGGGTTGGAGCAAAGCAAGGAGCTGCGTGAGCACGCATGACTGCCGTGTGCATGCAAGCGTGCACACGGGTATGTTTTCATTTATGTCAAGTGCAGAGGGTCAGATCAGACCAAACCAGGGAGATGCATCTCATGACTTTTTAACAAGAAATGGAATCAAAGGGAATCTCCCTGATAATAATTCACCAGGGTAAATTGTTATTTATATTGTTATTAATTACAGTAATAAACTCTGTATAACAAATTACCAGGTTAGCAAGAGAGAAAATCCACTAAAATTATATGTGGTGTTACAAAACACTCCCCTCAAAATAATCATTGACTGAGACAAAGATTAATGAGATACAAGTCAGAGATCAGAACCCTCCTGTACTAGGCATGATATAAACATAGAGAAAGTGACAGTTTCTATTAAAAGAATGGGGTTGAGAATATGATTGAGAAGTTTGACAGCTGAAATAGGAAAAAAATGATGCATTGTACAAAGCTGGTGGCAGTTGGTCATATGGTGCAGCACAGGAGTGAGCCAGTGATGTGCAAACAACAAAGACCATATTGAAAGAAGCAGAGGACACCGTAGAGGAAATACAGCTCCCATTAGCATACACAACAGATAATTCAATTCCAGTGGACAAGTTTCCCATCCTGAGTGACGTGGAAGCTGAGAACTTTACAGGAAGGGCAAGGAAGTAATAGGTAAAGCAACTGTATATCCTGCAGCTCAGGTTTGAAGCAGAGACAGGACATGGGGTGGGAATTTGTATGTCATATCTTTTAGTTTTATAAACAGAGGATTACAGCCTCTGAGGTTGCCAAACCAGTGTCCTCCAGAGCAATTACTCCACACGCACCTACACACTTGTCTGAAGAACACACACTGGACACCAGATCATGTTTTTAGTATCCAAAGGTGCCAAGAAGCCAACATATAGTTTCACCTTGGACCCATAAACTTGCATTTATAACTGATTTTTAAAACGCAATACTAATAAACTGAAGGGTTTGAAACCTGGGTTCTGACTATCTCCAGATACTGCTGCAGGGGTGGGAATGAACCAAACAACTCTGCGTTTCTGCGAGGGTCTTGGCAACACCCTCCGCACTTGTGCACAACCCTTTAGGATTTCTTTCCCATGAAATCTGATGCTCCCATCTTGTCATCACTCCCCCAGCCTGGGGGAGAGCAGAGGGGCAAGGAACAGTTTGGCTTACAACACCTAATAACAAGTTTGAGAAATAATGTGTTCTTCCATTAATCCAACATCCTTGTTCTTCAGGGATTGATTCATTCCAGCCAAAATTTTACTGGACAGAGACCAGACCTAGAGAGCCAAATCCTGCTCTTGGTTTCACCACTATAAATCTTGAATAGCTCCACTGAGACCAAGCTACCCGGTAAACACTTACAACAGCAGAACCCTGAACACATTCATCAGCTTTAAAAACGTAGTTTCTTTTGGAAGCTGGTTTTGAATCATTCACCTTGAAATGAAACACTAAATCCACTGAACTTGCAAACTATCTCAAAGCACACACGCATCTGTTGAATAAATCTTCAGTAGCAATGTATCTAAAATAGCCATTAATGTGGATATTTTTTGGTTTTAAGGCTGCTCTGAACACAGACGCACTGGCAGTGGAAGAGGTTTGGATTTTTAAAAAGTGACCAAACTATGCTCTTCCAAAATAAAGGAAAAAAAAGAAATCTCATCTCTGATCTACAGAAATCAAGTAGAATTTATCAAGCAGCACTGTGATAACAATGATCTGGTCCATATGTCAGCACACAATGGTTTGGTTGTACAGATAATTCTGACATCAGAAGCAAAAACTTTTAAAGCCTGAATGTTATTTAAATCAGTAACATATGTTCTAATAGGAAGCTTACATAATAGTTTCATTGTACTCTCAAATAGCTGTATTCAAAATTGTAAAACTGATTGTACGCATGTGCTGCTCGTACTTGATCAAAACCACGACACAGGCACCAGGTCAGCAAGCAGAGCTGAGGCCATGTCCTTATATCCCTCCCGTGTCCTTTTGCAGTCAGACAAATGTCATATGAATGTGAAGACCCAACTGGCTTTGCAGTATTGCAGCCTTGGTTGGTTTTGTACTTACTCTTGAAATTCAAGTAGAAATGCACTAAATACCATTGTCTTGGGTCTCCTCTGTGCTGTACCTCACAGTCATGGCACATAGGCTGCCTTTAGAATTTTAAGCTTACTTGAGCAAATATGAACTACTGCCCAAGGTATAAGCTAACAAGGATCGTGTCCCATCTTTTGCTGTCAGAAGCCCACTTTTAGGCTGAAATGCCATGGAAATGTAGCACCTAATATTCTGGCCTCATTCTGAATTCTGCAGATTTTCCACTTTTCCAAGTAAAGGTTCTTAACCCTGCTGAGATGTGTTATTGGAGACTTCAAAAACCAAGCAAAAAGAAACTTTCCTAGGCAATTCTCAACTCATAAGCTTAAACACATCAGTGAAAGGCAAATATGTTTTGGGCTGAACAGAAAGTATGCATTTACAAAATGTCTTTTTAAATAACTCCCTTTTACATGCAAATAAAGAATTTCTGTGCGAATGAACAGTTATTGTTGACAAAGGTCTCTGCAGTAGGGTGTCTCTGTTGTCCCATCTTTTTGAGGCAACCTTCACATGAATAAGAAGCTGTTTCCTGAATGGGCTACAGTGGTGATGCTACTGACAATATTTCTCCCAACAAAAGAATTTCACTGTTTTATTCCTTTTTTTGTCTGTTTGTTTGTTTGCTTTTGTTGCTCCTTGGTAGCTTCTGTTTTAAGTTTCAAGTTTGGAAAGGGGCAAAGGACTGGCATACTGCTTTTTCACCTGTGGATCTCTGCCGCACACTTTGCTGACAGCAGGAAATGCAACTCCCACGGTGCTGCACAATGGGTAAGTTTTGGAGAGCATTCAGGGTTTCGTGCTTCGTCCAGCCCCCAACTCTGCCTTCTCAGTTTTGCTATGCCAAAGGGAAAGCCAGTTGCTGCAGCTTTCATGGGCTTGCTAAATCAGCTTGTGATTATCAAGGAGCCACATGCTTTTCGCCAGCACTTCTCTAAAGTGAAAGCCTGAAAACAAGGACAGAAGACCACCCGGCTACAGCAAAGTCACAAACCGTTCAAGGCAGTTTGTTTTTTGTAGAGGACTGGAGCCAGAGACCATGCTGGTGATCCTGATAGAGTACTTGAGCTCTGCCATGACACATCTGTGACCAATGCTTCAACCAGAGACAGTCCATAAAAATCCTTATTCCACTAACACCAATGCCAAAACTCCTCCTTGCCTTCAGTGAGGCTGAGATATCCCTCTCTGGTGCCAGCAGGCTAAGATGGCATCTGGAGACAGGAGATGACAACAGAGGAAAAATCCAACACCAATGAGGTACATCTCTGGGCTGTTCTTCACTTACAACATTTTCACTCATCGCTGCTGCTTCTCATTGCCTCATTGAACTCACAGTAGCAACCACAATATTACACTAAGTGCTATGTTACTTGCAAGCACTTTATTTTCCATGTCAGATTATACCTCATTTAAACCAAAAGTGCTTGCTGAGACCAAGAGGAGAGAGGTATTTGTAAATTAAATTGAGTGCTGATACACACACTTCTGCAACTAGTCATAATCATGCTTAAGTTAACCCAGACACTTCTGTTAAAGTTAATACACACATGAAATATAGCTTTATTTTCAAGTGTCCTCATTTTTAGTTGCTGTCAGAAAACTTAAAGCAGAATAATGGGCTTGATCAAAGTTGATGTGCTTGGAGTTAGGAATAGCAATTCCCTAACACACGAATATACAGTGTGCGTGGGAAGGATAACGTAATTTTGTGTTAATTTCCTTTTGATCTTTAAAACTTCTTGTCAGCTTACTTACTGGTAGCATTTTAACAATGAAAGATCAGTTGCCTTAACTCAGGTCCCACAGTCTGAAAGGAGCAGGAGTTGTCAAAGTGTGGTTCTGTGGGCCAAGGCCTGCCCTTGATCTTTTTTTTCCACCCTACTCCAGCTCCCGCCCTTGGCATTGAGCTGCACCCCAGAGATGCTGTAGAAACCCACTGCACTGTGCCGCATCTCACTGGGTGCATTCCATCTTCCACAAGAGCAAGTGAATTTTCAAATAGGATAAAGCTGAGATAGTAAATAAAACTCTCACACCCACATATCCATTGCTTATCAATTTAGCCCCAGAGCTACTGGCAGTTCCTATAGCTTTGGCAATCGTTCATTCTCATTGTTGAAAGTTTACATATTAAACAAATAAAAGATAATGAAACTGTGGTTACAGAATGAATTATTTACATTAAAGGAATGAATCCCACACTGCTTTAAAATTTCCTGCATGAATAACTTTCCAGTCTCCCACACGTTGTGTGCCTGTTTCACAGCATGCTCCAGGTCTGAGCTTTGGCAGGGTAAGACAGATATATTGCAGCTTTGATTTAGTATAGATCTCATCCTTCAAAATCAACACTTGAAACTTTAAATGCTGCAGGGTAAGCAGAAGGAATATTCTGTAAAAGATCCAAATCAGTTGACAGATTCAGTGATGTTAAGACACACAAATAAAAAAGCCTCCAAACCCGTGTTTCTAAGTACCAGACAAAAACTAAATTCTAAATTAATTGACCATACAGAACTAAAGAATTGGATCAGCTGTGAGTTGCTATTCAACTTTTGTCATGGTAATGGCTATAGTGCTTCCACTGGAAAAACAACCAAAACTTGAGATGCTGCAGGAATGGGTTGATATGAAAACCTAGAGGAAAAGAAAGTAAATTAAAGTGATTTAGTCTGAATGTACAGTGATGGGAATGCAGGTTCCTAAGCTTCTTTAGATTTGGCACATTTGTAAGATACTAATGATTTTCTTCCATGGCTGATGGGCATTTCTTACTTCCTTTCTTTTTTTATCTGTGCATATATTCAGTAAGAAAACAGAATAAATACAGAAGCTTGCAAGGAACAGATACGGGAACAACTTGTGCCTGTGAATGGCTGACAAATGCCAGTTGATTTCCTCTGAATTTATTTTCTCTCTCAGCTTCTAATGTTCACCCCAGATTTGGCATGATAGACTTGTCTCCATATTTCTGAAGTCAAGACTTTTTCCTTAAATGATAGGTTCAAGGGAGATATTCTCTGCTTCTGCTGGCCTCCAGATGTTCTTTTGCGACAAGCAAATGATGCAGAAAAGAAGCTTAGGGGACCTCTGAGCCCATCAGCCTGATGACTGAGACAGATGAGACCTTATTGGTTTCCATACTGGGAGAGTTGCTACAACACAGAACCTCAGCATTTATTTCACAGTACACCAATAGACATCCCAGATCTGGTGTGGATGTGTTGACTGGACATACAGTAAATTCCACACCCCATAGCTTGACTCCTTCCAAGCTAATTCCCACTCCCGTGGGATCTAGCAGTAGGTGTTGTAACATGTCCTCAGTCATGGGGATGAGCCTTATGGCAGAGGTGCAAACCCTCACAAGGGCTCTCAGCTGCCAGAAAAGCCACTTATCAGTTCCCCTGATCAACAAAGAAACCTCATCACATGTGAGCAGAGTAGCTCCCCAGCCACATTATTCAAAAGCAGACACTCATACCATGAATTTCAGTGTCTCTCTGTATCTCTCCGGTGAAAACAAAGGTTTCCAAATTGACATGCCTACCAATTTTTACATAAGTTAACTCAAATGTACTGTACAATAATATGGTATTACTGTTAAGTACAGACAGTAGGAAATAACTGTATTTCAAAAGACACAAATACATAGATATACACATGTACAGTTTTCTTTCAAACTATGTTGAGACTAGCATTTCTTCCGCTCCATTAATTTAGCTTGGGAATGCAAAAAGAAAAGAAACCTCAGTGATGATGGCTATGAGTGGTATTTAATATTAATGAGTGTAAAAGTTAGAGAAAGATGACTCCCCTGATTACGATGCTTTGTGAGTTTAAAAGTAAATACCAGTTAACCTAAACTATTTAATAAAAAGTAATGAGATTCTTGAAAACAAGAAACCCCAATCCACTTAGGAAAAAAAAACAAAATGCACTTTTACCTTAAAGTAATTTGAAGAATCGTTATATACTGCAGATGAGAGCAAACACTCAAAATATACAATATTTTCTTATTCACATAGATGAACCTTACAGAAGGTCTTTTCAACAGTGGTGGCTGTATTGTTTAAACACATATGAGTGACAAAATAAGACTCATTACACAAATAAGCACATTTTCAACTATTTTAAGATCCTCCAGTATGATTCAACAACTATAATGTGTTTATTCTAAAAGGAGAAAAATCATGCTACTGATTCTTATTATTTCTAGGATCAAAATTTAACATGTGGCAATAAAACCTTCTTTTCTTTAATCTAAGAAGTTTTTATGCAACAAATGTTACATTTAAAAACTGGGTTTACCTTGGAATGCTAAGAGCAAGAACTTAAAAAAAGTCTGTGGGACCTTACTAGGTATAAGTACCTTACTAGGTACTTATAAATAAGGGCAAGATAAACTAAACAACAAGTAAAGTAATCTAAAGCACTGTAAGTTCTTGCCTATGGTGAGATGAAGAGAGGAAAGTGGGTAGTAGGACTGTGAGGCTGATGAAGTTCAAACCAGGAGATGCTACCAAATGGTCTTTCAAACATACAATCCTTCGTAAAACTTCTGTTACCAAAAGTGCGTTGTAGGCTTCATTATCAGACATTATTTTTCAGGTTCTCACCTCCACAAGAACATAAAGTGCAGCTTAAGGCAAAGGGTGAAGAATGTAGACATATTAATACCTGCTGATGGAATTGTAAACTTAGCCTAAAACACGAAGGCATTTCTAATTTCCTTTTGCAGGTACTGATCCACCCCTGAGAGACCTGGTGCACCCTGTAAAGATCTCAGGACAGAAAGATAAAACTGTGCCAAACAGCAAATCAGAAATAAATCTATTGAAAAAGTGTGCATGTATTTTAGGAAAAAATTAGCAGCAAGTCCTTTGTGTGCAGTGATGTGCCCACAGAAAAAAGAAACAACTAAATTCACTTCTAGGGAAATATTTTATAGAAATTAGATTGTAAAAACTGATTGCACACTGAAATTCTATTTATTTCTTCATTGTTTATTCATATTGCTTGGCAGTTACCAACTGATGAATACAACCACACAGCTTACTCTCCCCTCCAACCTGACTCTCTTGCTTTTTTAAAACCAGCATTCCAAGAACATAATCTCCCACTGAATATAATTATTTTCAATTTAAAAAAAACAAAAAACAAACCAAAACCAAGCTGCAGAGAAGCAACTCTTGTACAAGAGAATTGAAGCAACCTACAAACCCATTAAACTGATGCTAAGATTATTTTCCTACCTATTTCCATGAAGACAACAATTCCACAGCTGGATAGCTCCACTGGCAATTGGGTAATTACTACTCCTTCCCATCCCAGTTCTTTGGATTTTCTCAGACAACAATTATAATCATTCTTTCTCATGATTGACTAAAATGAACATTTAGGTGTAAATTTTCATTAGTGATCCCTGACATTGACAGCTGAATCAGAGCAGTTGCAAACCCTAATAGCCAGGCATGGAAGTACTTGCTGGCAGAGATCAACTAGTTATTACCAATGTTTTTATTTATCATATTATAGTAGCCATCCAGAGCACGTAAGTGAGATCCTATTAGGCAAAGTCTTGTATATAACTCATTCAAAAGACTGTGTCTGCCCTGGAGACTGAAACTGAGATTGAAAATACAGCGAATTTCTACAGCTAACACAGGATGCTGTAGAAACAACAGCTAACACAGGAACTGAGTCATATTTTTAAAGTCCTAGTTCAGTGGCTCATCCACAAAGCCAAGTCTTGCCACAACCTAGTCTAGTCAAGGCCTAGTCAGCCACAAAGCCCCTAGTCATTACCATTGCTATCGCCAGTAGGTTCAAAGAGTAAAGCTGCCCCTGTAATCCCAGAGACTGGAATAAGGTGAGATGATGGACCCCTAAAAGGCTCCTCATTCACTAAAAACAAATTGGTGCATCTTAAGTAATCACTACTTGTAAGCAAATAGTATTTGTATAGAACTTCGTATGTTCCCTTTGGAAATGACAAAAGCTTTTATCTATGTATTTTCTTGATGAAGGAAATGAGACATGGTGTATAGAGCGTGAGAGAAGGCAGAGATGTGGCTTTTGCAGGTGTGGATGCATACACTTATTTCTGCTCACTGACCTTAAAAGAGTGAGGGCTGAATTCTTCCCATGGGACCAAACAGTCCACCCTCAAATGTCAGAGAAGGAAGGCAGGAAACCTCTGTTCTCAGACCTTCTCAGAAGTGGAAAGCTGAGAAATATAGGTCTCCCCTTTAACTCACTGACACCCTGGAACACACCATACTGTCAGCACATCCACAACTTTGGGACTTTTTGCTTTGAGATGAGCCACATCTGTTGGATGGACAATACCAAGTGAAGCTGGACCCCAGGTAAAATTATACATGGAAAACATTTGAGGTGTTCATATCAACAAGCCCAGGCCCCAGCAGAGGTGTTCACTGATTAAATATTCAACAGAGCTACGTTGGCAAGGTAGTGGCTGAGGCAGCAGTAAAGAGAAGCTGAACTCTCATCTCAGGTGTGTGGCACAAGAAAGCACCCTGACAGGAAAGGACACTTTTTACCAAACATATTCAAAGTGGCGTGCTTACTCAGATGGGCAGAGAAAAGGGGCACAGTTATTTATTAAATGATGGGTTTACCTCAACTTGCAGGTGTTTACTGGCAGTCTCGCTCCATACTTTATTTACTTTGCTATTTCACTAGCCACATTCACTCAGTAAAAAGTGTTTCGGTCCCTGATGATCCTGTTAAGGTTTTCATAGCCTGTATTGTACCACAGCTTGGATCACAAAATAGAAACATGATAGCGGTGCCCCTGGGGGAAGAAAACTACCTCCATGGAACTGCTCAGGTGACAGTGAAAGCAGATCCTCTCTGCTCTAAGATGACGTGAACGCACTAGACCCTCCCCACTGACTCTGTCATGACCAAGAGACTTTTAAACTTGGAGCTGCAATGGTAGGACCTATCTCATAACACTGTTCCTTACAGGTATGCTCTGTACCTGGCAGCCTGAAATCAGTGGCAGGGGAGTTTCAGCTAGGGAAGGTGGCATAAAACATGATGTTGAAGACAAGAACCACGGAAAGACACTGTAAGGCCATGAACTTGTGCTGGTGTCCTCCATACTTGCTGTATAATGGAGCCTGACAGTGGTGTATTTGTACAGAAAACAAGTTCAGCTTTCCTTGTTGGTGAATCAGCCTGTCAGACTCTCTGATATCTAAAGTTGCAAAGACAGTCACACTCTTTACTTTGGGCACCTGACCTGGTGAAATTAAAGCAAGAAAAGACAGAAGCAACATTTGCCTTCCTAGTCAAGGGAGAGCTAGGCATCTCAGAGAGGTCTACCCAGAACAGATAAAATGGTCAAAGCAATCAGATTTCCCTAGGGCCTAATGCAGACAGGCTGACTGTGCTTTACTGAAAATAATCCACTCAACTAAAAGTAGCCACATTTCTGTCCCCAGATCACTACGTTTTACCAGTGATACGAATGTCCTTAAAGCTGTCAATGGTAAGTAAAACCTGAGGCCACCGTAACGTAGCCAAGGTTTGTAATATTCCCAGGGATCTGTAGGCATTAATACAGAGAAGGCTTATTAATACAGAGATTAAGAATCAACTCAAATGCTTTCCTATCTCTTGGCAAGCACTCAAAGTCCTCAAAGAACATGTTCTTTAGATAGACTTCATAGCAACCTTAACTGCTGAAGGACATTCAGGCTGCACACAAAAGAAATAACAGAACAGTTCCTTCCTAAAGAAACTAGACTGCATTTGGAACTAAATGCTTTCCCCATCCAGAAAAGCAAGCACCAAAGTAAACAGCTACGCTCTGGGCACAGAAATAAGGACATGAAGGGATTCACCCGGACCAAGTGAGAGCAATGGGTCTCTGACTGCATGTTTAAGCACAGCCTAGAGCAAGAGCACCTGATCCCTCATTAAACAATATAAGCAAACACTGTAATACAAATAAATCATCTGCTGACAAACATTTGCATCTTTAATGCAAACTAAACTGGACTGAGTTTAGATAACATTTTGGGATTTTATCTATCATCAAAATAACCCTGATCCCTGTTGCACAAAACTCATTGCATTTATGTGTAGTACCTATGCTACAGACATAGTAGTTCAGTAACTGCAAAAAAACCCAAACAAACAAACAACAAACAACAAAACCTCAACCCAAAACCCAGAAGAAATGACAGGCAGAAGAAAAAGCAAACTGGAGAAGAAAAACTGCAAGGAAAGGAATAAGCAAAAATGACAAGGAAAAAACAAATTTAGGGTGAAAATGGCCCTAAATTTCTTCTGCTTGAAAGACAACTACGCAGCAAACAGTGGGTGTCTAGACACATACTATCAACAATACATCAAATTTTAGGCTGATCAGTATCATGGCTTAGCCTTATACAAGATGGTATAACTTAGTCCAGATCCAGCAAAGCACTTGTGCTAATGTTCTATTTTCAGCTTGTGAGCAGTTCCACCAAGGTCAAACTTTTTGTGGCTTTAGGAGGTGAGCATTTGGTTAAACTCTTTGTTGGATAAGTACCAAGGAGTATTATTGCTATATTCAAATTCCTAGAGATCCAAATTCAGGTTTCCAAAACATTTTTAAACACGGGTTTAAAGCCCTTCCCCTCAATTAAGAAAGAACTAGTTTGGCTCTGATTTCTTAGAGTCATGAAATGATCAGCAAAATCCCTACCCAAAATCACTTGGCTCACATTTGGAGTTATTTTTTTCATAGTTAAGAGGGCTTGAAACTTTCAAAAAGTGAATGCAGAAATTCAAAAAGTGAATGCAGAGATAAGCTACATCCTAAAATGTGGCTTAATCTTGTCCCCAGGAGCTGGTATTAAAAAAAAAAAATAAATAAATAATAATAATAATAATAATAATAATAATAATCTATCCTAAGACTCGTAGAAGCATGAGAGTTGTTGAATTTGAATGTACTCTGCACCTTGCTCATTTGAGACTTCAGGGCAGCTATCCCTTTCCATGATGACTTTACTGACTAAGATGGACCAGGATTACTGTTTTGGGGGACTCCTTTGCAATAGGACAAGAGCAATTTGCATGCAACAAAGACTGCAGAAAGAAATGTTAGCTCTGTCTAGATGAAGGAAGTATGCTTTCTTTTTCCTCTATCCCTCATACTTACTTTTGTCCGCACATTCTGCAGTTTCTGTGTTTCATCTCACTTAAAATACGGTAACTTCTCTCTGTTACAAGCAGTTGCTAAAGTAGCCCTGGGAGCCGACCAGTCTTCTGCTGGCTACAATGTGTACAGCTGAATAGAGGGAAATGAACTTCAGCTGGTGAAACAGCTTCTGCTATAAGCTTACGGGAACCAGGTCCTGAGATCCCTGCATCTGATTTAAAAGCACTTTCATAAAGGTATCTATCTAACATTTTTAAACAGATCTTTTAATTCATCCCTGAATTGAGAATAAAAGCAAGCTGATAAAAAAATACACAGGCTACATGCCAAAAACAGAAGTAGTAATTCATTGGCCTTGAAATATAATTCTTTTACTGGAAACATTACGAAGACGAGACGAAGATGAAGACTGTGTGTCATCACAAAGAAAAAAGTGGGGGGGGCAATTTTTAACAGGCACTCTTTAGAATAGACTCCATGTTTCACCCTCAATTATCAGTTCACCAATCTAGAATTTCTTAGCTGCTAGCAGATGGGCGAAGGTCACCAAAAAAAGGACCTCATTAAATTAGTGCAATTTGGAAAATTAACTGCAATCTGAACTAATTTCTTTCCACAGTACACTGGATTTTCCAGAGTTGTTCCTCTTTAGTAAAACGCCAGTAAAAACTAAAACCCAGAAACAGCCAAAAAAGAATTCCCTTTCAAATGCCAGGCTGGATTATGTGCAAATAAATTTGGAAAAATTTTCCTTATAGATTAAATGAAATAGTTGATAATGGTATCCTGCACTTATATATAACCTTTCAAAGCTTCAAGTATTCAAAAGTCACACAAGCTTTAGGAGAGTTGGGGAGGGACCATGAATTTACAACTAAAGTACCTCCACTACATTCCCCATCGAAGAAATCAGAGCTCCTTCAGGAACTACCAGGAAAAGCCAATATCCAAAGTCACCAAGGTAGCAAGCCTTGTCCTTCCATACTAAACTGTAATACACGAGTACCTTGATTCCTCACCCAGAACATCCCTCCTTTGATTTGTATTGAATCAATATGCACCTCAGCATCCTCACAACTTCAGTTCCTATGTGAGGTTGACAGGAGTAAATGTTTAAAAAAAATAAAAAAAAAATCAGTAACCGAAGTCAGGATCATAGATCCTTATTTTGACCTCTCCCCTTATGCAGCTATCTATTAAGAGAATTCTTCCTCAATTTTCAAACTGAAAACAGTGTTTTCATTCCTTTTCATCCTGAAATAATTAGGAAATTCTACTCTGCAAGACAGAGCAAAACAAAAATAAAGTGACAAAAAGCAAGTTTCTCATCTTATTAACCACTCATGCATACACACTGACAACCTTTTGTTTATGATTCATCATAATACATTTTTTTCACATAATATAGCATGAACAGAATGTCTTCTTTCAACACCCCAACTATATACGAAATAACCTCTACCTTTTGCCTGCTTTTCTGCCCTTACTTTCTTTTCAGTAAACAAACCAATCTTCCAGTCTGTCCTTACGAGACATTTCCTGTTATCTGCTGCCCATTTTCAAATTACAACCACAATGATTCTGACCTTATGGCTGAGAAAGTCTGTGGGAATTGCTTTTAGTGAAAAGAATATTTTTCCTATCATCCTCAAAACCCTCAGTTGCCAGGGTTTAGTCAAATACAACAAAAGAATCACTTTTTGACAGAATTCTAACATCAGCAAGTTAATTTAGAAATAAGACTTCTAAACCTTTTTAAGTAAATGGCAACAGCCTGCTAGAATGGAAGCAGCTATGTTATATTAGCTATACCAGACATCACTACTGCTGTGGCTGCAATGTTCTTTTAATGGGCATTAATTTGACATGATGCAGACATCCAAAAATAAAGTTCAAGTACCCAGGCTGTGCTTGCATGGACTGTGCCTTTAAGTGATCTGTGTTTATCAATGACAGATTCTCAAAGATGGGAATTAATAAAGGGAAGCTAGTGCTGTAACTATACCGACTGAGTTCTGGACAGGGAGACCTAAGAGAGTTGTCTTCTTCCTTTACCTATTCTCTGACAATTGCATTTAACTGGCACGCAAAAAGCATGCTTATTTAAAGGAGGAATGAATAGCTTCTTCTAGGGTTTGTGTGCCTGGAAAGCATCACAATATTAGACTTGATATCCAAACCAAAAACATAGCTTATATTTACACTATAATTGATCAAATCAAAACTCAACTTGAGACCAAATGTTACCTGCGTCAAGGACCACAAGGACGACAGGTCACAGAAAATGGTTTAACAAAACTTTTCATGATAGAAATTAGCGTCTCAAAATACAAAGGGATATGCAAAGTCCTATTAAAGCCATAAGTCAAACAAAACAGTTCAGTTTCCCTGAACTGCACTCTGTATTCAGGACCAACAGGACTTGTCAAAACATTTTCCATTGACACATTTTAAAAGAATATGGATTTCTGACCAAACAAAACACTTTCTTTTTTTTTTAATATACTAAAATACTTTTTGATATTGTAAAAAATACTTTTTCCACCCACTACTTACTCCTCCATTGCAATAATAGAGCAATTTCACAGTTACGATAGTGGTGGGTTGCCAGTAAAATAATCACAGCAATGTAGAATCACTACTTTTCCATGTTATGGACAAGAAGGTGGGAAAAAAAAATTACACTGCAAATACTTAATCTCACTGCCAGACCAACAGAAAATAAGATCAAAGTGTGACAACTGAAGTTCATTAGCTACTTCAGTGATGATGCATGAGATCGGGAAGAATTTGTTGCTGTTTACCATCAGGGAACATATTCTCTTTAACAAGAATTTGCAAATCACTATTCTTCTATTTTATTTTTTCCAAAAAAAAATTTAGCAGATAGCCATGCAAAGCCAGAAAGCAGTCCTATTTAACATAAGGATGGCCTTTTACACAGCCCATTATGGATATGAACTGTACTTCTCCATTATGCATTAATTAGCAAGGGTAATACAGATATCAGCACAGGACAGAGAAGACAGGTCTGCCTCCTCATTGTGATGGTTTTCACTTCTACCTTCCCAGCCTGCCAGCTCCCCAGTTCTCTGCAAGAAAATGTGCAATGTTTTCATGAAGCTCAGCAAGCCAGGGACATGCAGTCTTCATAGCAGCTCTCATAAACCCAACTTCATTGACTTCAAATAAAGCCAAAGTGATTTTTATCAGCTGAAGAACTGGTCTGACCTGTATAGAACACACTACTGTATACAGTAAAAGCCCAAAGGCTGAAACACTCCAAAATCCAAGTGCCTAGACATGGGTAAGAGGTGAATTTCTAGCTCTTTGTAACAAATTTCCATGGACTTCAGCATGGCAGGAACTTCCCTGGTGGTAGACTGGGGCTAATTCATTGGCACCATTGCAGCTACACTGATTTATTCCAGCTAAGGTCTTGTCCTTAAACTTACGTGCTTGTGGATCATATATTCATGACTTAATCCATTATCATGGCATGGGGAAATGGAAGAAATGAAAGCAGCACAGCAGCACAAACGAAGATTTTATCACTTAAATAAAATTGAGGGCTGTTATTCTTCATGTTTATTTCAGTTATCATTAATTTCTTACCTCACAGACATAAGCAAGCTATTGTTCAACTGCAGTTCTCTCAGATTAGGCAGATAGGCACCTATGGGAACAGAATAAAAAACACTTTGCAGATCTGGGAGTAAAGGAAACTGCTGAAAATTACAAGTTGAAGCATCTAATTTTACTTGCATTTCTTACCTGTTTCTGCCAGACTTGTGCTGGAACTCTTCTAAGAAAATTAATGAGATTATTTCACTCAAAAAATATTGTACCCTTTGCATTTTTGCACCATATACATATTGTCTGCATGACTACCCTGCTATAACTTTTGGAACCCAGCTCTGACAATTCTGACAGAGCACCTTTCCAGACAGACAACAACAGAAACTGGCTTGATGGGTGACTGCTTTCTTTGGTCTGATTCCCAACAGTCATTGCCTGTTAACTGAGTGATTACTCTGAAGAAGTAAGGGATGCTCAGAGTATAGCAGTCCATGACCTCTGATTTCTACATAATGTTCTTGCTTCTCTCCCCAGGAATAGTTTTCTACCAATTTAATGTCAAGTAGTGATGGATTTATTGGATACATAGCTAGGTAACACTTCTTCAAAATGTAATTTTGATTCAAACAACAATAGCATAATTTCTCATGTCATAACTTCATTTATAGTTAAGAGGTCCCCAAAATCCTACTTTGCTTTGATATGCATTGTCATCTCCTTTTAATTTTCTGGGTCTCATCTATTGCTTACTATTCAATTGTACAAATTTCATATCTATGAATACTTCAGTATTTTGTTGTTATTTTGATTAATGTTTTTTTCTGTTCCCAAGAGAGATTTCCCTTTTTGGTTGTTTCTACAGGTATCTCTGAACCAAAATCATACACAAAATCTCTCCAAGCTACCAAGCAACTCAGACATAAGCTCTAGTCCCGGGAAACATTTGGTATTGACAACAGCAAAATTTTACCCATTCCCACTAGAGGAGTTTACCTGTGGCTGGTGAGCACCCTCCAGTATAACATGCAACCATGTAAAGGCAATAACAAATAGACACACTAGATCATTGCTAAAACATTAAAATCTGTTCTAAGCAAATATTTTTATAAATCCTCTGAGTAATCTTTCTCTAGCATGGGTGACTTAGCAGGGTCCAGAGGGACATCATTCCAGCTCTTTGCAAAGGATCAAAATGAAACAAAAAAACCAACCAAACAAAAGAAAACAGAAGTGGGATTTCAAAAGCAAACAAAGGAGGTCATGTTGTTCATTCCATTTCCCCAAACATAACAAGAGCATTTACAGCAAAAAGATTTTAATAAATCATGGTTTAGTAGAAGCATTGTGGATGTCTAATGCTAGTTGGGAATGATTATAATGCACACCAACCTTCACGCATATATTGATTACAACACATATAATACATATAAATCTTCATGCTATACTGCAAATATTGAACTTCATGTCTTTGCAAAGCTCTTTAGAAAATACTAAAAATTCAAAACACATTTCTAACCTTTCTTTTCTAATATTTCATAACCCCTAAAAAGTGTACAAATTATAACACACCATCCTCATCCTGCAGGGCATACTTCCTTACATCAAATAAGTTCTATAAAGTATGGCAATGAAACAATTTGGAGTCCTGACAGGGTTGATACTAGGATCTCTGTTAATTAGTCTAGATTGCTACCATGTTTCTGATAAAAAAACCTCAAGTGTAGAGAGACAAAATGACTTCCCCAAAAGCGTTAAAGGAAAGAACAAGAAGGATGCAGTAGCCTCTCTAGTCCCAGCACAGCAGTGGCTAATAGCTTTGCCACAGGTTCAACCAGAGAGGTTAAAGGGTTACCAAGCAAAAGCTATTGCAAAGCATTACAAAGTAAACGGGGTTTAAAAACTAGTATCAAGCAGAAGATTTGAATGAGGAGACAAGAAGACTACCTCAGAGAAAAAGGAGAGACTTGCTCAAGAAAAAGCTTCCCACTGAATGCATTTAGAGCTGGTTCAAGAAAAAGCAACTCTTAAAGAACACAAAGAGGCAGAGCGACAATACCATTTTCACATCTAGTTATTTCATTATTGTAACCTGATCCTCCATCTCAGACATTTTATTGTATTTCAGTAAAATCTATCCCTGGGAACTTGTAGAGTGTTAAGCTCTAATATGCTGTTTAATAGACTGAAATAAAAGTATGCTATGTGCAGTGGTGCAAAATTCTACCAACAAGATTTTTGGGTATTTATCCAATTCTGCAGGTTCTTCTTTAAGGTTTATATTTGATATGTAATTCTTCTTTGCTGCTAAGAATTCATTGCCCACTTAATTTTGCATGGTTTTATAGTCCCAATTCCATCCATCCATATATATATATTAGAGACTGCAAGATTAAGTTGAAAGAATATTGTAAAATGAAGATGACAGAAATAAGAGATCTATCCAAATATAGCAACATACTTCTAATTTTCTTAATTTTAACCTTCATGGCATCTTTCCTGAGAGCAAGGATGCAATTTATTCTTATACTAACATAAAAATACTCTAAAATATCAACAACACTAACTTCCAATAATTTTTAAAGTACAAACAATATATTCCTCATCTTGAAACCACCTTTCTAAAATAAGAATGGTCCAGAAAAAATACTGATGACCACAGTACAAGGCTGAGAATTTAGAATGGTGAACAATGTCATCTTATAGGTCTAAGATTCCCTTTCACTAAATGCCGTTTTTGATACATGTCTCTGAAACTACTAACCACCAACAATGTATTAGTGTTAAACTATTCTACTGTACTAACCCAGTGGAACAAAACTAAATGAAAAGCAAAAGAAATCAAAGTGTAAGGTAGGTGAATAAAAGTGACACATGCACACTCAACAATGTTGTCTTAAGTGCTGCACTTCACAAGCAGGATAACAATGCAGATGCCTTTCTGAGCTGTTTTGGTGCAGCAGATGAAGTTTAGATAACTGACTAGGAGTAAGAAGAAATATAGGCAAGATGCTGGTTTTATTATATTCTACAAGCTACAACACTTATTTTTATAAAACTTGTTGTTGACATTACAATGTATTCTATCGTTAACAAAAAAAATCATTGTAGCTTGACTTCTTACGCCTTCTGGAATACAGACTAGAGAAAAATATACACAAAAGAAATTACTGACAAATACTTGCATTGCTACCAGGACACCTATATGTTTTATTGATCCTACAGTACATGTGATCCTACAGAACATCTGAACACAAACTGCACTCTTCTAGCAACCACAACATGATACGTAAATTAAACAGGCTATTTAATTCACTTAAGGTGTGTTTAATCAAGTAAGATCCATCACCTTGATGTTATTTCCACACTGGCCTCCTGATCACACAAGAACCTGCTACTGTAATGCTAGCTGCCAACAGAAGTCTCTCAGCTTCACATCAGGAATACCAACAAATAGAACAAGAGGAAAGAGAGATGATGACTGAGTGAAAAATAGCATGTGCCTCCTTCTGAACCTTTAGCAGAGCTTTTCCTTGAGAAAACACGTGCAAGGGAAGCAGCAGTCTTCAGACACATAATCAACTTAGCCTGGCCACCAGTAGGCAACAATTCAATAAGTACCAGTGAACAGCATTGTGGGTAACTTCATTTGTAGCTATTAAAATCACTTAGAAAGAAGAGGACTATGTAGTGTCTTAAATGACTGTATCCCACCATTACTTTCAACAGGAATTTCTATGAGCTGAGCATGAATGCAGTCCCAGATCTGTCAGCGATCAGTCAGAACTGAAGAGATAAGCTAATGAAAAGAAAAATAGTCCATCTGTTTGAGTATGAACTAAAGCCTACACGCAAACTGAAGAGCACAGAAGTGAAGTCCAAGATCTGCAAAGCTGGATACAAGACTTGCCAGGGTGGTTCAGTGTTTTACCTGTCACTCAGCAGGGTGCACTGAAAACAAACAGCTAAAGATATCAGCAATTATTCCAAGCCTTGAGACTCCAATTCCAGCTCTGGCACAAAGCCTTTCCTTAATTTTAAAACTGATCACATGAAAATACTGTAGTATTGGTCTTTTTGAGTTTTAGCCCACACTCTACCCCTAAAAAACACGACTGTTCCTCCCCACTATGTCACAGCATTGCATAGAGGCTGATCTGACAAGCTGGGAAAGCTTAGCAAGATGGAGCTTTGAAGTTTAGCACATCCCAAACTGGAATGCTCATGAGAAAAACTCAAGTCACATGTTTTAAATCACTTTGGAAACCATGCTAAGGGAGATGTAGGCCCTGAGGGCTTGTGTTGCAGTCTGTGTATGGCTGCAAACATTGAAATGTTTCTCAAGTAGAAATTGCAGTGTGAATTTGGGATTTGAGTGCTGCAAAGTTCCAGGTGACCCAGAGTTACGTGCAGCCTAGTAACTTGCAACTATTTTACCTGGCCATTTAAGAGCTTGCACAGCCCATTTTATCTTTATGCATAAAGCCAGTCAAACAATACTGTTTATTGAGTGCAAACTGATCATAGAAATAAAGAACTCTTTGATGACAAAGATGCTCTTATCCACCTTCTGCAGCTGAGGAACACAGTGAGAGCCAAGTTAACTGATTTAATATGGCTATAAAGAAAGTTATTTAGCTAGGTCTGGAATGCAAATAAAACCACCAAATTGCAAAGTAATCCAGTTGGAGGAGAGAGCCAGAGGTCCCGAGCACAGCCTGCTGCTCAGAGCCAGGTCTTCTGTGAGATCAGACCAGGGTGCTCAGGTCTTCACCCAGCTGGATCTTGAAAACCTTCAAGGGTGGAGACGCAAACCCCTCTGGATACCCCTATTGCTTAACTGCCCTAATGGTGGAAAAGCTTCTCTTTCTTGTCACACTGTAACTTCTGTCATTCCAGCTGGTCTCGTTCTTACCCTCCTCCTTCCCTCCAGCTATTTATCCAGACCCCTGTGAGCACGGATCAGGTCAGCAGCAGAGTTTTAGGGGCAGGCAGCCAACGAGGAGCATGCAACAAGCCCAATACCTCCAAAAGCAGACCTGCTTACGCTATTAGCATTGAAGGTGCAAACTGTCCTGTGATACCCCTAAAAAGGTAGACCTTACTCCACGCACGTAAAAATCAGCTGTCATGTGAAAAAAAGAACCGATGATCACTGGAAGCTTTAAGCAGCAAACGTTCTGCCCTAGCCACCTGCTGACATTTGTAAAGAGGTTTTCACAGGAAGGAAATTCACAAATGCACTATGTAAAAAAAAAAAAAAAAGAAACGGACAGAAGGAAATTTTGTTTGGTCTTGACATTCTGTTCTTCTCAACAGCAGTGGGGACCTGCAGCTGCTGGGTTTTACAGCCCTCAAGGGCCAAGTCTTGGTGCAAATGGTGGGATATAAACAAGATGGAAATTGTCTGCAATATGGGAATAGCGCTCCGCATTCTGTAAAATTTGCAAAAGCCTAACCACAGGGAGCAGAAAGGGATTTATTTCCAGTAACGGAAAGGAAGGGGAAGTACAGAGTGAAAAGAGTGGAATATTTTGCTTGCTTGTCACAACTCATGTGAAATGGCATTGGAATGGGAGCAGCACTTTCAAGCATTATAGAAAAGGCGTAATCAGATTTTCTTATCAAGTGGAGGAAACATGACTGAATAGATTATGATTTCTGAAATGCATGTAATTTACCTTAAATTATCAAGTGCCTATCATAAAGAGAACTATTTACAAAATAAATAGAATAACCAATACAAAGTGGATATATAATTCAAGACAAAAGCCCCCTTCACTGTACTTGCTTCACCATTCTTGACAAATAGACATCAATCAATCCACTAAAGCTAATTGGCTGTTACATTGTAGTCCCTTGCATATAAAAATGAACTGCTTGGCTGAAAATACCAGCACCCACTTTTGGGGATGTGACTCCTTTTGGCACAGAAAATATTACCCTGCAGTAGGCTTGGTTGCAGAAGACTTGGTTGTGATGGGCATCCACATGACAGAAAACGACTGCCACTAGTGGGAAAAAGGAAGGTTTGATATTCTCAGTGTTAACTCTACTGTAGAGGGAATTCCTTTTGTACTTCCTTACTTCCCCAGTGCAGTGATGACAACATAGAAACTAAGCACAAGCATTAGGACTGTTTAGGACTCATCAAAATGGTGTATCTATAGGACCTTCCTCCGTCACATCATCCAGCACAGCTCTATGAGGTAGTACAGGATGCAAAGACAGGCCGCTGGCAGCATGAGTAGCCTGATACCACCAGCGATTTCCCACCCACAGGAAAACCTTAGAGTGGAGAGAAACTGAACTTTGGCCACTGCTTTGTTAGAGTAGTGTCAAGTACTTAGAGGGCAAGGTAATCAATAAATGCTCATTTAGGGCCTGGAAGCATGTCATTCAAGACGAACGTGTTCAAACTAATTTGCTTTAGACAGAAATGGCATCGCTCATCCCACTGCCATAGTTTTCAGTCCTGTTTAGAGCTTCACAGAAAACAGAGATCAAGGAATGAGAGGTTCCAGGGAGATCATGTTTCAGGAGCTCTTGAGCAGGAAAGTACTTTACAGTGGCTGTTAGTTTCTGAGTCCACAGTCATGCTTCAAGACACAATAAAGGAAAATTTGAGACAGTGAGCAGAAGATAAAGTGTTTTCTTACCGAAGTTCCCCAAGCTGTTCTCTCTTGTATCTACTCGCACCTCTAGGGCATTCACTTGCTGCAGATCATCTACCCCTGTCAAAATTTTCTGCAAAGATAAGCAGAAATATATGTAGACTTTCATTGCAATAAACCAGATGACATGCAATAAACCATATGAAAAGTAAAAAGGTGTAGAAAGGCTTTCAACCAGTGCTTTGTCAACATATACTCCAGGTCAAAATGGCTAGATGTGCAATCACATTGAAATAAATTTAGTATTCAAAGATATTTCTTCCTCATAGCTCCAAATTATTCTAGTCCCTTTGAGTCAAAGCTGAGGATTACATTCAAGCTGCAAATCAACAGACCTACATGCCAATTAACTTCATTTGAGCAGTATGTCTATGCTTTAAGATTTGCGTAAGTCTTGTACTAATCCGCAGCAGATAAGAAGTTACTCTGTCACCTGTAATCAAAAAGATACTAGGTAGTAACATTCACAAAAACACATTGTTTAGCCTTTTAACCCAAAACCATGAAAAACAGACATGATTTTAGCACAAGTAGCTCACTTTTCTGAAAGAAGACAGCACTAATTACAAGAATTGCAAATTCCTTTGATATCTAGGCAACGCAAACAGAAGCCTCCAAAATACTGCATTATTTTTGCAAAATCTTAGTAATAGGGTCAATCACTGCATTAAGCAAGAGTAAGTGTGTGAATGCAGGATCTTTCCTAGTATCTTAAAGTCTGCATTGATGAATACATGTAAGTTTTGCCTTGGCAGAGGTAAGCAGGAGGACAGAAACAAGCAGAAGTTATATACAGAAGAGAGAGGGAAGCTCTAGGACAGCCAATGAAAACTACAACAAGGCTATAGAGTCCTAAGATGCCAGGCTGCAATTCCACAAGCAGCTGAAGCAATCTCATGTTACCACCGTTCTTGTCCCCTATTCCTTCCTGCCACAACCAGCTCCTCTCTCCCCAGTTTCCCTCATCCAGGCTACATGTTCCACCATCCTTCACATCATCTTTGAGTACTTGGTGGATTCTTCCATTCATGTATTCACCAAAACGGACCAGGAGGGAGCTATATATTTTGTCCCTGATGTGTTAGTGGTTCATGAAGGGGCCTGAAACACTCCTTGAAAGATGAAAAACAAGGCTTTTGTGTCACAATAACTGCCTGAAAGAGCTGATGCTCTGTGTAGTGATACAACTGCTACATTCTCACCTTTCCGTGCCAAAGAAGTTAGGATGTGGGGCTAAAAAAAGCCCACTTCAAAGAAATGGCTGGCCCTGGCATCAGTGTTTCCCCTCAACCATGAAATCAATAGCATGGGTCGGTAGTGTCACCTGCCTTTTGCCCCTCTATTTAAGATGAAGGCAGGAAGTCATTCAACAACCTCCACATACAGGAGACAAGTTTTCTTCTTATTAAAAGTTACAACATTCTTTAGTTTGTTTAATAAGGGAGGAATTATTCATTAGAAAGGAATGTGTAGGACCACTTCTGTTTATGAGTTTGGAGAAGAAAAAATAGCCACAAGAATATCCAGTTCATTTTGCAGAGAAAAACGGCAGTTGTGACATTCCTGCTCACTGCATGCAAGCAGCTACAACTTCATTCACCCTGATAGGACTGTAGTGATAGGACAAGGAGTAACGGGTTCAAACTTAAACAGTGAAGTTCAGGTTAGATATAAGGAAGAAGTTCTTTACTGTGAGGGTTATGAGGCATTGGAATAGGCTGCCCAAACAAGTGGTAAATGCTCCATCTCCAGCAGTGTTCAAGGCCAGGTTGGACGGAGTCTTGGGTGACATGGTCTAGTGTGAGTGTGAGGCGAGGTTGGAAATAGATGATCTTAAGGTCCTTTCTAACCCTATTCTATGATTCTGTGATAGCTCCGCACCCTTTTACAAAGGGCCAAACACCATCTGTGTGTAAATGAGATAACAGCTTAAAAGGGCATGGTTTCTTGAAAAGGCTGAGCATCTCTCCTTGAAAATCTGGCTCCCTTTGTAAGGTTTTGACTTGGACTCCTAAGAAACAGAATTATCAAAAATCTTCATTTACTTTTGAATTGTCTTTATAACACTGTGTTTGAAAATATTTTTAATCTCATTTTTTTAAAAACTGTGATTTTAAGCAGGCTGAACCTAAGAAGTCTTCTTACTTTCCTGCTTTCCCCCTAGAGTATAAGAAAAAAAGGTCTAAAGTGAAAACCTGTGAGTCTCCAATGGCATTCAGAGATTTACTTTCTATCCTCAGATGCAGCCACCACAAAAACTGCTATGCTCCTGCAAAGAAGCCATGCTTACCAACTATAGACTGCTTTCTCCCCCCAGGTAAACACAAAATCCCTTACTGCAAGATATATTTTGCAGTAAACCTTCTCAGCAGATGACACTGTCTGTCATATAGCACGAGAGTACGTGTGAAATGAGAGCTAGCTGATGTCCTGGCACACAAGCACACACTTGGATTGCTGGACTTGGACATAAGCTTTGGTCATGAAAGGAAGCTGCTTCTGAAAAATATCTCCCTCCTCTCTGTCAAAACAGTCTTAAAAGCCTACATCATTAGAAGACAGAATAGGAAGATCTCAGAACAAGTAATACACTTAGGGCCATACAGGTTTTAGGTAGAGTAGCAAAAGCTCCTGGCTTTGCCTTTCTCCTCTGCTGCCTGCAAGTTCCCTGTATGCTGTCCTTCCCGCTGCTGTATTCTAGACAGCCTCCTCTCACAGCTCTGCTCGTTGTCCTCCTCTTTCAAAATCTAAGCATAAAAATTGCATAAAGTTATATTCTCTCCTCTTCTAAGGTTCCCTATTCCTTTTACTCATACCAGGGATATTAGTGTGATCTTTTGCCCTCCTTTTCCTCTTTCAGATCCACCATTTGTACTTTTTCCCCTGTCTGAGAGACAAGCATCTTAGCACATCCGCATTTTGTACTGCAACAGGCACAGCTGTGGCTCCAGTGCCGAAAAGGGTTATTGACTGCCATCACCAACTCTTTGAACTATAGACAGCTGCCTTGAAGCATGCGCTAACGAGACTCCATGCGCTTTCAGTCCCCACTTCCTTGTTCTGCTTTTCCAAAAGTCTCTGTGAAAACCACTGTCCTTCCATCTGCTGATGCTGAGGAGATGGTTGGAAAGTTTGGAACCAATTTGCCGTGGGATGCAAAAGCTATCATACTACATGAAGGAAACAAGAAACGCTCTTGGGGGTGAGCTCACTGAAAGGCACTAGAAGCACAGAGACCCCAGGTGTTGACTACAAGCTAGTTAGCAAGCAAAAGGCCAGGGCAGCAGCTCAAGAGAAGGTTTTGTGGTAAATGGTTCCTTTGGAAGATAATTAGGACACTCCTACTGCCCAGACACCTTTCTTGGCATACTGGTGCAGCTGGAAGTGTGACATGTCTCATGTCACAGCTAAAATTATGGCACCAGGAAAGAGGGAGATTTAGGGAAGGATGCGGAAACATTTAAACAAAGATGACACATATTGAGCAGGATCTCCTTTTTATGTTGTTGTTTAATGCCAAAGCACAGGAACCTTCATCAAAATTTGAAAGGAGGGATATTTAGGAATAATTTTATTGCTATTGAGTAGTAAAAGGGAAAAATAAAAAAAAAAAAAAAAAAGGAAAAAATACTGAAAAATCTCCAAAGACACTGAAGGGATCATCAGCTTGGATACAGAGATACCTGGCATCACAAAGGTTGAAGTGATGCTAAGGTGCTCTAGATCTTTTCATTCCTAGGGCCATGCCAGGCCTAGGGCAGGCTGCTGCACTAATTCAGAGGTATCCCACTGTGGCTTCAGGTAATGACTGCCTGCCCACAGTTCAAAGGGCTGTTTTGACAGCCAGGAACAGAATGTCTCTCGTCTGTCCCCAAGGAATGCTGCATACATGAAGGTGCTGTGCTATCTTGGGATTTCTTTGTCTGTGAACAGCTGTTCAGCCTCAATGTAGAGCAGACAAAATGTACCAAGGATGTGTTCTATGCAAAGAATTGGATATACTCAGAGTTATTTTACAGCAAAAAGATACTTTGAAAAAAAAAAACAACCTATAATTCCAGGTTGATTGTTGGTGTTCAAAGAGGATTCTGCTTGCCACCCATCTACTGCCTGCCCGGCAAGGTGGGTATCAGATAGAGAAGGAAGATGTTTTCCGAAGAATCAAACATCAAATCCTTTCTGGCACATGATGTTCAAGAATGTGGCCTGACAGCAAGCATTATACTTCACCCTAAATTTGTTTATTCGAGAAGATAAATTTCCATGGTAAAGCACTGCACAATTCCCTGAAGATGTATACATGATAAGTAAACCAAGAACAGATAAAGCTCTTTCTATATTTTTGCATCTTCTTTAAAACAGGAGTAAAACTATTTCACAGGAGATCATGCAGAACATATTGGTAAATAATTTAGCCAGTAATTTAAAAAGCAACTCCACGATGGCTCACAAATCCTTCCCACCATGCAAAATGTCTGGCCAACATCTCAGAGGAGACTGTGCACTAGTTTGGAAAGTTTTTCTCTGGCTGACAAGAAAAGCCAGTAAGTATCCTGTAAAGAATAGCAAGTGAAAAATACTTGCGTGCTTGCAAAGCTTCCCAACTGGCAGAACAGTCACCTGGGGACGCTGGGAAACCCAGTTCAAGTCCCACTTGCAACTCTCTGTGAATTCCTTAATTGGTAAATAATATCTGTTCAACTAAAGCTGGTGTACACAACTGTTTTCTTCCTTCTTCCCTAAATTTTTCACATACTCCAAGAAAAGTGGATAGGTTACTGAAGTGCATGTTGTGTGCAGCTGTCAGAGAAGCATTTCCAGCTGTGCGTTTATTTTGCTGATCCTGGTTAATTTGGCTAAGACAGGAATTCCTGAGTGGTGAGCTTATTTTCTTTTAATACTACACCTGTATGCAAATACTAGAATCGTGTCCATTCATGTGTTTATTGCTTTTTGCAGGAAATTTATTTTGAATTCCCATCTCTCCCTGCACAAACCCCCTAAAGTTGCTGAAAGTATGACAAAATATTGCTTCTAACAAGAAAATGATGAGAATGTTAACAAGATTTTAAGTGATTCTAAGTAAGAGATTTTCAATGAGAGTGAGCAGAACTTCCCTGTGGTCCCACATGCAATCTTCTTTTCAAAATGGCTAAATGCTGCAGATGACCATAGTTACAATATTTAGCTATGTTTCACTATTTTCTACATATACATACAAATACATTATTCTCTCAGCTCAGATGAAGAGATTAACTAGGTGTTCAATCTGTGATAAAGAAATCTTCTTGGCTTGTATGAAAAATATAGATGAGGGCAATAATTATGAAATTTAAGTGGTGGATGCATTAGTAAAGATGTCCTTATTCTCATGCCAAAGCCCCCAAGTTACATGAACAGATCTATGTGGATGGGCCACTGCGTAGTCTTACCATCTCCAGTTCAGCTCCTCACTGACTCGTGCTGGGGATTCACAGTACTGAGACCTTTTTTTAAACCAGCATTTAGGATCTGATGTTGAAACTTGCTGAGAGTTCTCTTAACTGTCACAAACCTCAGTGGGCACATGGGGCACCAGAAACTATATGGGAGGTTTGCTGATCTCCCAGAAGCAGCTTGTATCATTTCGGCAGGAGGAAACAAGCTCAGTTTCAACTATGTGCTGAATTAACACACAGGTGAGGAGTGGACAGGATAGTAAATATTCTGACATCAATTTTTGCTCTAAATTTCTGTTAAAGGTTTACTTTTCCTTACATACATATTAAAAAAGCCATACCTAATATTAATTCTTTTTTCCTATCTAGCAATTAGATGCATAAGTAGCTACAATCAATGCTCAGTGCTGTGTCACTGAGTATGTAAAACTCAAGACTAATCTGCTGTTTTATATTAGCTAAGCGGCTGTGACTGTATGCAAATGAAAATCTGGGTTTTTCATATAAAGGCATGCAAATGTATGTGTATAAATATAAAGATTTCTGATGTGACAATGTGAACATAAAACATCCGATATCTAGGTAGCAGGATGAACAGTAATATAACAACTACAAGCCTTAACTTAGTAAACGCATTTGTATTAGTACAAGAACATAAGAAATAAAAGCTCTGAAACCAAATGAGGCATTGTAATTTTGTTCCTGTTCACAGTATTATGTTTATTACTATCTGCTGCCCTGACCAATCTGATCTAACCTTGAAACTTGTTAGCTGTGCTTTGAGCAGAAGATTGAACTGGAACACCTCCAGAGGTCCCTTCAAATCTTTTCAGTTTTATTTTTTAAATGATTATACAATTCTAATAATTCTAATACAGGATTCAGCAGATCCAGATCTGGTCAGTTACTTCCATCTCCTTGACTCCACTTCATTTAACACGATTTTGCACTTGCTTCCATGGTCAACCTTTTTTTTTTTTTTCCCTCAAATCCATTTAGCTTAAAACTAAGAGGAAAACTTTCTGCAAAGGAAAAAAGGAAATGACTGAGTCATTTCAGCAGGAATCCAGTCTGTTGTTCCAGGACCCTCCAGGATTTTCTTGTCCCCCTGAGGATGAGTGCATACCATATGAAATACACCCTAACCTCCTGAGCAACAAAACTAAACACCACTTCCGAACATGTGTTCATAAGTTTAGAAAACACGATTAATTGGAGCAGGGTCAATAAATAGTGAAATCAGAATACTACTTCCTTTCTTCTCTAAAGATCACACACAAATGTGATTAGTTTTGATAACATGACAATATCTGGAAGATCATTTGACCTCGTAAAACGAGTTTATTCTGAGAACTGGAATGCTTTTTGTGGAAGTCAGGAAAAGATCCTTTGCAAATGGCAGGAAGGAGATGAGGGTTAATAGAACAAGAAAATCTGATTCAAGACAGGTGAAGCCCTTAATTTCAGTTCCTCCACACTTAATGAGGAATCCATGCCACAGCCCTAACAAACTTAAAAATTATCTGCAATGTATTGCACATTAACAGCCAGTTTTCAGAATAAAGGGGGAATGGTGAATTTGCTCATGCTGGTATTCTGCATCATTTGTCAACAACATGAATGCACAAAACAAGTACAGGCAGAGCAGGGAGCTGGAAATATTAACTGGCTGGGTACAAATGGAAAAGCAAGAATGCCTATTCGTATAGATGAAGATTACACAGTACAATAGACATTGCTAATAGCAGAAAGAATAAAAAGAACATCTAATGATACCAACCCTTGCATCAAAAGCTTTTGACCTGTAGCTTGGATGAAGAATATTCAAATATAAAGGGACGTTACATGATATTGCAGCAAGAGAGATGGCAACAAGCAGAAACTACTCAAGATGTGATTAACATAATGGGAATATCAAATCACACTGGACTTTAAACTGAACCTTCTGCTGAAATGAGGTCACAGAATACCACAAATCCTGTAGTGAGTGAGCATAAGATTTAAGTGAAGTGAGAATCTACAACTAAGAGGAAGAGAATGGGAAAGGGATCAATGGTTTTGTAGGAGTTGTTTAATGTGCAAAAAGTTCCAAGGAGGCAAAAAGGGAAAAAAAAAAGAAAATGAGGATCAGTTTGAGCCAAACTTTCCTCGCTTTGAGGAAAACAACCTGGCAAATGGGAAAAGTAAAAAGAAGGAATACAAGTATCATACCTTTTACAAAGACCTTAATAATGAGGACTGCTAATGTTTTCACTACTAAATAGACTGCCATATCCCTGGAAAAAAGGGCAAAATTAGTAAAACGTACAGGTAGAGATGAGGCCACAGGCTGCAATTCAAGGTGCCCAGTCTTCACAGATTCTGCACAGCTAGACCTTCTAGCCTCCTCGAGCTTAAACTGAACTGGTACAAGACAGAACACTGCAAGGGCAAGAAGTAAAGCTGAGTATACCTCAGGACAAAAACATTTCTTGGGAACCTCTATTAGGTATCTAGATATCTGCCTACACAGCACTGCAGAACTGGGGCCTATGTCCTTATTTGAATGTAAAAGAATTTTAGTTTAATGAGCTTTATTTTAAAAATATGCTAATTTCCTTCTCAGAGCACTTCAGTAAATACAATCAATAACTCCTAAAATACTCACAACTAAAAGATAGTCAAGAACATATTGCAAATCTATTGATTTAAGCAAAACAACCTTTCAAACCATTTGATTACCAATGGCATGTGGTTCCTTAAAAAATACATTTGTGAAAACTTGTTTCTGATGAAATGTTTGAACACTGTCTCTATTTTCACACTTGCAAATCCAGAGGAAGCAAATTTATGGAAGCAGCGGTTTGCATTTGATCAACATAAAGGTCAAAGAATAGATATATTGGATAAGTTATTAAAATAAGCTATAAAAATTGTAAATGTTTCCTTGCCAATGTCATATAATTTTTCCTCTGAGCAGGAAGTATCCCCGCTGTGCCAACACAAATGTTGGGTTCCAGGGCCAGCAAATAGCTCTGTCCAGAAAAATAGGTAGGATAGTGGACATCCATTTAAAAGACTTTTTGAAATGGAATTCCGTGCAAATTTTAATGTACGCAATTCTTAAAGAAGCAAGGTTTGATTAATTTCAAGAGGGTACATATGAATAATAAAGGTTTTTTTCCCATTTTTAAAACCAGCCTATAATTATGGGGGAATTTAACTTCTGATCTCCATTTTAAAAAATATTATTAAATAATGAACTACAACTTCATAGGATGCGGGTAACATTGCCCTATGTACACTTACAACTTACTGTGAACTAAAAGCAGCAGAGCTTTTGAAGAAGAATTTCATGCCTATGAAAGAACTTCCTAAGGGTTTAATTCAGAAATTATTGAAGTCAGAGGGCAGCTCTTTTGGTTACTCTAATGGACTTTGGTTCATGCCCCAAGAAAACAAGCTAATCTGAGAGTTTCCCATTGGATTTATAGAGGGTATTATAGGCCACAAACACATTAGACTGGCCAAACTATATGCCAGATTTTAGCAAAAGACAAAGAAGCTGTCAGAGGTTCATATGTGCCAAAGGAAAATGAACGGCATGGACCATAAGATCATATATCAGATTTCCTCAGAATGCTTTAAATAGATATTCTGCAGAAAATTACTTTTACATCTTCAACCATCTTATAAACACTGGAAAACTTAGCTGCTAAGAGTAGTTCTGAGAATAACCTGCTGTCTAGTCTACAGCACACAGCTAAAAATGTGGCTGATATCTAGTCAGGGAGTGGTGTAAAACTGCACCTGGAACATGCAACCTGCAGAAGCTAATGTCTCTCCAATGGTGTAATGGATGCACAGAGGACCGTAGTTACAGTGATCATCATCCTGCTTGCTGAGAGCATCTGAACAACAGGCTTGGCCCCAGCTGTTCCTCACTAAGGTCTACACAATTCTGCAACACAGAAAGCTGCTCTCACTTCTTCCTTCCTTTAGCAAGAATAAATGAGATTATTTTCTCAGCCCCTATTCATCCCAAAGGATTTCATCCTTAATTACTCCTGAGCAAATAAAGCACGATATACAACCAAGTATTCCTTCACAAGTATTTCGCAAAGTGAATTCCTTCATGAAGATTTCAGCATGTTATTCTCTTTCAACAGGCTGCATGCCAAAATCATCTCCCTCCTGTCAAAAAGGAACATGGCTTTCAAATGTGCTTTGAAATTTCACACACTTTGATATATATAGAAAGTACTTCCAGCACTTGCAGAATATTTTAATTGGCTTCTTAGGAGGACAGAAGATTTCACTAATTCAGAAAAAAGTTGTGCTTTTAAAGTTATATTTCCAATCTCTAGAACAAGGTTAATGCAAAAGACTTTTTCTAATGCTAAGATTCAAGGTACTTCAGATGGCACTAATGAGAACTGTTTAAATTATAATTATACTACCCTTACTTTTCTTCATGCTGCTTCAAGAAACCTAACAGTAAAGACAGCAGCATTCATGCTGGGAGTATTTTTTATATGAAACAAGGTGAAAGGAGGACAAGCATTTGATAAATTTCCATAAGACAGAATCTACTTTATGCAGAAGTCTAACTGTCAGATATGCAACAATCTGCAATCATCACAAAGGCAGTTGGAAAGTTAATACAGCTCTGTATATGCCAGTTTGCATCTTCTACTTCATTAAAAAGCTGGATGTCTACTCACCAGTTTCCTGGGGGAAAGGTATTCATCCACAAGTAGCTCTCCATCATCTTTAATCAGTGGACTGGGATTTAGGTTGCCTCGCCAACTCAAATCAGTCACCTGGTCTGCAGCTGAGTCTGGATGAGAAACCTTGCCAGTATTCCACTTCAGGTCCATCTCAATATGCTCTGAATAAAAGAATAACATGCAGTCTGATTTTTTCCTTTATTTATTATTTTCCCTTCAGCAAAATCTATTTTGACTCCCACTGCAAGTCAGAAAATGGCCATGGAGATACAGGTTTCTTTAATCAGAAAGAACCCAATGCATTATGTAACATATATGCTCCCTTTTCTTTACCTTCAAGAGCTATTGTAGTCCTACATCTCATTCAGCTTTGAGTGTAAGCTTTTACAGCAAGTTATCATTTGCAATTATACAAAAAGTCAGGCATACCTATGACTCTCTATAAAGAAGGCAGTCAAGAACAAGCAAACCAGGACACTTGTCCTTTCCAGTCTTCTCTGGAAATAGCACACAGCAGAACTCTGCCAGTCTCTAGGCTGCGAGTGCCAGCACCAAGACATGTCACCACTTCTCTGCAGTTTTGAGCTCTGCCTGTAGGTAGCATGGACAGCAGCAGTCTATTTGCTGTCCTAAATTAAACATACCTACACTGTTACTAATTGCCCTCTGGGTCAGGCAGGCCATGGCTACCGACTTCAAGTTCTGAAGAGTGTCTTGGAGAAAATGAAATTAAAATACAATTTAAACAAAAACATGTATGCTTCAAGTGAGAATTGAATACAAAGTTGAAGATGAAGCAGCTCAGAAGTGCTCAATCTTCAACTCCCAAAGCTGTTACTTTCACAGAAATATTAACAATTAACTTTGAAATATGAGAATTAGCGTATGTACACCCGTTAAGAGTCAAAAAGTAAATCAGCTGCACTCAAATGGCACAAGCATTGCTATGATTTATACAGCTATTTACTTCAACTTGGCAGCAAGGAAGTATCACAGCTGGAAACGTTGCTGTAACAACAAAAGGCTAGACTAGAGAAAAGCCTTCTCACTCTGCTGAAGGGACACCTGCAGTTTTCCTCTGTTCTCCACTGTGAAGCGATACATTTTTTTTGTGCTGGAAAAGTAATTAAATAATCAAGCTAATCATAATTGGCTGACAGGGCTTCAGTGATGGCCAGACCCTGAGAATTACTACCTTTCTTCCCCTTTTGCTAATAGCTAAATGCAGGAGTGAATTCTGTTAGGTAAAATAGAAGTTCTGACTGGTCAGCTAGTCATCTCTACTCAAGAGGACTGAATGGTTAGCAGGTGAGAGGGGTTTACACCAAACAGACTTCTTGCTCTGACTACTCATGCCCAGTCAGAAGTCTTCAATTTTGCACTAACAATTCAAAAGAAATTCGAAAGACTCGATACTATCAGAAAAAAAAGGCAGCCCTTATCTGAAGAAGAATAACAACAAAAAATTAATGAGCCACCATACCTCTCCCTGCAGGATCTGCTAGCACTGGGAAGAGAGGAACCATAACCCCATACTCCACATGCTCCTTCTCATTCATTAGGAAAGAGGCAACCCACAGAAAGCAGCAACTATTTTTCTCAGACGACTGCAAGCATTCTTACAGAAGTAGCTGACTTCTCAAATGTGCGATGTCTGAACCACAGCAACATCCAATGTTTAAAAAACATATTCAAGAAGAAATTCTTCAGACACATTACTTCTTTCAATCTTTCTTAAAGGCTTATAAAAGAAACACCATAAAGTGAATTGAGCATTGACCTTTGCAGCTTCTAAAACCTAGTAGTATAAGGACAACTTTTATACTTTTGACCATTAAGAGAGAAAAGAGATCTAAAAAACACTGTGCGTCTTAGTTTTTGGGAGAAGCACTACAACCAACCCATAGATTTCTGTTCCTTTTTTCCAAAGCATTCTATAATTTCTCAGATGTTTTCCTCTACATTCTCTAGAGCAGATCAGTATGATTTAGTCAGTACACTGAGTTGTAACAGTCATCAGTTGCCCAAGGAAATTCAAGAATCTTAT
This sequence comes from Coracopsis vasa, assembly GCA_026283785.1. Classification (NCBI taxonomy): domain Eukaryota; kingdom Metazoa; phylum Chordata; class Aves; order Psittaciformes; family Psittacidae; genus Coracopsis; species Coracopsis vasa. The sequence continues at coordinate 46,658 of JANHGB010055458.1, forward strand.
GCGCTGTGAGGGTCTTCTAGTGTTGTCTTTATTTTCCTAAAAAAGAATTATTTCAGTCAATAATAGACTTGGATTAGAATATCTGCCATATAAATGCTGGAATACTTTGACAGTTGCACAAGACTTGTGTTGGATCCCGTGCAAGTACTGGTGGTTCTTTCTAATTCAAGTGAGGATTGTGATTATCCAGAAGTAATCCCGTATGTCATTGGATCCAAGTGGAGCAATAGTCAGAAATCACTGATGTAATGTGTGAGCGCAAAACATAATGAGGTAACAGCAGGATTGTGTAGATTCAGGCTGTGAAAAGTTGATACACTTTCATAAAACAAATTATTTCAGTCCATCACTATTACATTTCAGAACGCTCTCCAATCTTGTGTTGATACAGCACTTACTTAAGGTTTGACAGGGGGATCAATTTGTGGCTTAATATCTGAGTAACGCTTCCAGTTCTATAGTTCCCGCTATTGATCTGCTGCTTGTAATTATTGTAACGTTGGATTAGTGAGGAGGAAAGTATTTTCATTACAAATTGTCTGGGATCAAATTGAGTTATTGTCAGCAAACAAAACTAATTTTTTTTCACATGCTTCCATCACTTTAGAACTTTCTCCTGAGAAGAATCTTCTCCTGAACATGGATTAAAATAACATCCTCAAAATGAGGAATACAGAAAAGCTAAGTGCAGGAATCCTAGTAGTAAGGTACCAATGTTACATAAAAATCCATAAACCTCCAAAATCTCCAGTACTGTGTAGGAGCGAGAAAGGGGCCTAGCACAACACTTACCCCCTACAGATACAGGAGTTAGATTGCTCATGTTTTTCAGGTCCACCTGACTGTCTGAAACAGGTAAAATCATTCCTGTAAAGCCACCTCACCCACTCACTTAAAATGCCAAGAAGCAATGAGAAGTTGTCCTGGTTTAGGCTGGGATAGAGTTAATTTTCTTCCTAACAGCTGGTACAGTGCTGTGTTTGGATTTAGTGTGAGAATAATGCTGATAACACACCCATGTTTTAGTTGTTGCTAAGTAGCACTTACCTGATCAAAGGCTTTTCAGTCTTTCATGCTGTGCCAGTGAGGAGGGGCACAAGAAGCCGGGAAGAAGCAGAGACAGGACACCCGATTCAAACTAGCCGAGGGGATATTCCATATGACAGCACATTATGCTCAGTACATAAAATGGGGGGAGTTGGCTAGGAGGGGCCGATCACTGCTCAAGGACAGGCTGGGCATCAGTCAGTGGGTGGTAAGCAATTGTACTGGGTGTCACTGTTGTTTGCTGGGGGGAGTGTGTGTGTGTTTGCTTTCTCTCTCTCTTTGTTATTTCCCTTTCATTATTATTATTATTATTATTAGTGGTTTATACCTTATTTCAGTTATTAAACTGTTCTTATCTCAACAGTTTTCCCAATTCTCATCCCACTGTGGGGGGGGGTGTGTGTGGGAGAGAAAGTGAGCAAGCAGCTGCATTGTATTTAGTTGCCAGCTGGGGTCAAACCATGACAAAAATCTCTGCCAAATGCACAGGACAAGCAATCACTGACCCAAACTAATATCAGCTTCAGTGGGACAGTTTACAGGGACTGGAAAGACTTCATGGTGATTAAAGAGATCTGAGAAGTCATGAAACTGAAGATTTACTCCACAGAGAAGACGGTCACATTGGATATATGTTGGATCTATACTCTCAATGGGAATGCAGATGATTGCTGCAAGACTTTGTAGGACCAACAAGGATGGAAGCTAACTGCACCTAACAAAAATCTTCAATAAATTCAATGTAATATCAGTGAGTAGATGAGAGTGTCAGGAAAGAAAATGGATTAAAAAACCATGGTGTTTTGTCCTGCATGTGAACATTGACAAGAATAAGAGAAAGAAATCAACAAATTAGATTTTGCAGGCTTTGTATCATAGGTCTAGACTTTGCAGCCTCCTGCACATGTGGATAACCAGAAGCAGCTAATCAGTGTCTTGAATTCTACAAACAGTTAATCTGCCGACTTTCCCCACCGCTGCCACTCTGCTTCTTAAAGCAAGCATGATGATGGTAAGCTATTCAATTCACATACATGTTGTGAAAGTTCATCAAAAACTGTGCGACATTGTCAACATATATAGAGTAATACAGCTAATAAAGATTATTATCAAAATTATATGATCCTTGGAACATGTTATTCAAAATCCTGCAGAATACTGTAATTTGCTAGACAGAAATTGGCAGAGCATAGTTATTTGATGTTCTTAGGGTCCAACAAACTGGTAAAACTCCAAGGTTTTCTTTTCCTGCTACAAGATTTATTGAAGAGTCAATGACGGGATCATGTATTCTCATTAAATATATATTAATATGCATTTCAAATACATCAATTGCCAGAAATGTATGACTTCATATTAATTATGGTTTCTTAAGTCTGGGAAAGACCCTCTGAGTAGTGTGACTAGGCATGATAATTTCTAATGTAGCCAAGACATTACCTAAAGAGCTTGTCCAAGCAAATACATTGCCATTTAAAAATGAAAACAACAACAAAAAACCCAAACAACAGTAATCAATCTAGATTTACTATAGGAAAGACATATACCTCTGTGTATTAACATCCCATACAAGAATGAATCTCTACTCCCTTAGGCCAGCTTCTCAACCGCCTCCTCTAGCTCTGTGGCTTCCCATGCCTTCAAAAAGGACAGGGAGGATTGCCAGTTCATGTAGGGCACAGCAATATGTATGCTCTTAGCTTTGTCACCAGCCTAAAAATGATCTAAGAAAAAGACATTTGAGAGCCATTGTGCTATCTATTCCTTCATGACAAGAAGCTTGCACTGCAGACCTCCATTTCTCTTGCCCTGCATAATGTAATTTCTATTTTTTAATCCAGAATCACAAATTACAGTAGTGCCCATACTGTTACCACTACCACAAAAGGAAAACAAAGAATTCTGTGTTGACTAAGGATTTAACAAAAGGTTTGGTTTATAAGTCCCAAGGGAAGTATGAGTGCCCTTTTAAGTGTAATCTTGTGCAAGTGCACTACAGATAACCTCTTCTGGAAAATAACTGTTTGGGCAGCTGGAATTTACTATGATGTCATCAGGAAACTACTGTTAAAATAATCCACCCCTAATGGCAAAACCAGTTCCTGCTACATTTATGTAATACAAAGCATCCTGCAACACATCAATCTATTTTAGCAGGTGTAATTTCCAAAAAGTTGAAAAATAAAACATCTGACCTGATACCAATGTGAATCTTTTCTGTATAGGACAAAACAATCTTGTTCTAATCTTCTGGTTTTGTTAAGCAGAAGGAGGTAATGACTACTTCAGTAATGCTATTTTAATATCAAGGGATCATGTAAACACTATAAAGAGCATATATAAGTATTCCACTTGTGTGCCCCACTAAAGAAAAAACAGCTTTTATAAGAATGCTGAAATATCATGATATCACTATTCTGTTTAATCAAAAATTCACTGACTTCAAAGACATTGAATGACTCAAATTCTTACAATATTTTGTTTATTTAACAGTTCAGCCAATTTGAGGTTTTAGTTCAAGCACCCACATTTGCAAATATAAAGCAAGTATACAAATTTGTCTTGTTATTTAAGTGTCAGAAAGTCCCTTGGTACTACATATAAATCCTATTCTACAGTTGCCATGACCGTGATAGGTGAGCCTTGAGATCTATGTCCCACGCAGTCCTCAGTGAAAATTCTTGGGAACTAAAGCAGCCATGATCCCAGAGAAGAAAATGCATGCTACAAACCCAGACCAGGTTTGAGCCAACATGCTTGAAATATAAGGTGTTTCATAATCTTAAAAAACCATAGCAGCAATAAATAAAAAGGAAATGTATTTAAATGCCACCCGTTTTTCCTTTATTTATCTACAAATTACATGTATTAAAAAAGCAGGATATATAATACTTTCCCAAATCCTGCTGAGGAGGTTGTAAGGTGATGAGAAATTCTTTATCATGTGTGCTGGATATGCCTTTAAATTAAATAATTCTGAAGCTAGCTTATCAAATTCTGTCCAACAGCAGGGTAAAAAGCAGATCACTCTATTTTATGTGCTATTAGGTGTCAGCGAAAGACCAGTGTCCAAACAATTGCGTTTGGTTCTTAGAGTCCTGTGGTGTGAGGGGATCAGTGGCAGTTTCTGCCTGGCTACAAACATTCATTGGTACTCTCTGCAGTGCAAGCTTACAGACAGCAGCTATGAATGAGAACGGATTACCAGAAACCTTCGCTGAAACTGCAAGATGCTACAGACTGAGATGATTTTCTTTTCCTTATGTAGGTGAACTACCTGCTGCAAGAAAATATCTCAAATGGCTCTTCCGCTGTCTGCCCCCTCTCCTTCCCACAATCAGCCTAAGGAAAGCAAAGTAGGGGGTAAATTGGGGGATAGGTGGTGAACAGCAGGGGTTATGGAAAAACAGAGCTCCAAGGTGCCTATGTTCACTGCTATAAGGCTGCCAAATGATTTTATCATTTCAGTTAGTGGGAGAGATAGGAATAAGTCTCTCACTACTTTAACTTTGGCAGGCTAGCCAGGGATCAGGAAGCTACATTTGGTTCTTTATGACCACAAGTTTTAATGTAGCAGTGTCCACATGTTAAACAAGGGAGAAACAAGGATGCTCTGTTTAAAATCCTCCTGTCCTTACATAGGAATCCTGTCACAGATAGCTAATGCGAAGGTACACAGGAACCAGCATACCTGTGCTTGTCACACACGTAGATCCTGCCTTAAAGGTAGATGTCACTGGAGCAGAAGATCAGGGAAAGTAATTAGTTTAGACAATTCTAACATTACATTTTCAGCTTTGCTAGAATAAAAAGTACTCAACTATAATGCTATTCTTTTAAACTATTCCCAAGGTACAGATATTAATTTAAACCACAGCACCAGCTTAATGAAGTATTTTGTCAGGAAATGCTTAATATCCTTATTTTTGGGCCTTACATACGATATTCTAGTCTTATTTCAGAAGACAGAATGTACAGGCAAGTGCATCCTGCCAGGCTGAATTAGATTTGATCTCATGTTTAATAATCCACAGGTTATCTTAATGTCTATTGGATATAACCCAAGCAACTATTTTTTTTCTAAAACATCAGCCAGGTCATTCATTTACCTTTCTTGCACTCAATTCAGCAATTACTTAAATTGCAGATGCTCACATGTTACTGTACACATCAAGGAAGGACATGAACAAAGTCAGGGTTTGCAGAGTCAGTATCTTTTTAAGATCAACAGATACATTTAAGGAAACAAGACAAATTTTAAGGCACTCAAGTCCCTCTTCATGTCATGGGCAGGCATCTATACTTTCCAAGCTCAAAATGTAAATCTAAGTCCACACCATAGGATTTAGGTCCCCATCCTGAAAAAGACTCATTCATGTGAAGAACTTTGCACAGAGCAAGTAGAGGGATGAACCAAATACGAAGTTCATCACGTGCCTAACCCAAGACCACTGGCATAACGTAAAGTATTATTAAAAGCATGCCCAACAGCCTCCTCCAGATGTGTATTCTTTCACCACAACACCTATGCAAGAGGTGGTCCACAACCAGGTAGAACATCTCTCTGCTCTTCATCAGCCATGTTACATGATGTCCCATAGGTCAAGGCTCACACTTAAGTAAAATTTGCCAGAATTTTATCTTTTTTAGCTTCCAATTTAGCTGAGAAGAGTTGAAAATGTGAATCCCAGCATAGTATTTCTGAGCTGCTACTGAAAAAAAAAAAAAAGCAGTCAGACAGCCCACGTGCCCAAGATGTGCACTGCACATCCTACAACCACTCTGTATGCAAGCCTGAGTGTGTTAAAAGTTACCTTCAGGGAGCTCTCCACTTATGATGTATGTTTAACATCTGGAAAAATAATCAATGCTGTCTCAGCACATAGCCCGCAATATATCTATTTAAACAGTAAGAAGCAGCATGATGAAATATTTCAGGGGGTGAATAAAAAAAAAAAAATTAATCAAGATTTGAGTGGCTCAGGGCTAATTCATCATCCAAGCAATAATTTCGCTGGGTTAGTGCTTGTGGGTGAGGCCTTTGGATCTATTCTGGTATCACTGTAAAGGTACCCTCTTATTGAACAAAGCTCTTGCAAGGGAATAAACTAATTTTTCAACTAATTTGCATAGATTGTACCATATTCCACTGGTGGCCACATGGCAAAAAGATGTTTGAGATCAATCTTCTGTAAGTGATGAGAGCCAAAGAATAAGTTAATATGTCCCATGTAGACTCAAGATTTCACACACTTTAAAAAATACTATATACAAGGCAGGGTCAATTCTTGCAAAGATGGGACAAATAAAAAAAGAAGCTTTCTCTCTCTCACTGCAAACTTGGTTTTGCTTTAGTGTTACACTAATTATCCTTTCCTGTCACATGTAAATTCTGCTCACCCTGCACAAATACTGCTTCTAACCTGGCCTTGCTGTCTTTACCAGTGGCAAGAGGCTTTTACATCAGTTGACACTCTCCCATCTTGTCATGAAGAAGCTGGATAAATCACCTGTACACTGGTCTCTCTCCAGCACCTTTCCCCATGTCTCCCATATGCCCAATGATCTTGCAGGCTCTCTCCATTCATTAGGATAATATGACAGTGCAGTTCAGTTTTCTGAGACACAAAGAGCTGACTGTCTCCCTGCACAGGTGAGCACACTCTCATATCAAGCTTCCAATAGTGCTGGCTGCTCATTCACAGGCCACTCTAACCCACGGACTCAGAGCTAAGTGACAGTCCAAAGCTGCAGAGAAACAAAATCATGGTTTTGGTCTTCAAAGCATTTCTAGTAGCCACTATTTAGAAGCATTTCCAGATTCCAGCTAAGAAAACGACAGTGAAACCCGTTTGTTTTTTTTTTTTGGCTACAGTTGAATTGCTTTTATGAGCCCTTTGAAATCCAAACTTCTGCGCAGGATGAAAACGCATCATATATGGCATTTTTGAGTTTCAAAGTGCTCTGTTGTCCCCAAACAATTTTCAGTCCATTTTATTAGGTAATTATCTGATAGAAGCAAGAGATCCCATGGCCTACAAAGCCATTTGAAGAGCCATTTTCAACACTGGGATGTTTCCAATTTCCAATGTGCTGCTCACATGGGATACATTGTACAAAAAGAGATTAATTCTAGCTGAACTCACAGGAAAATACTAAACAGTGGAAGATGGCACAGGAGCTTATTTACTAACAAATACTCCCAAAATTTTAGCAAGGACAGAAAAATAACTTTGCAAATTCAATATAGGCTGCTAATGAGGTTGAATTATAACTCTCCTCCTAGATCAAGGCAGATGTCCAGCTAGCTACTGTAATCAGAAACAGATGCTTAAAAAACAGGATCAGAAGTAGTCCAAAGTGATACTTCCCCTGACACACTGTTTTAATTTCTAGCAATCAGCTGCTCAGTAACTTCCCAAGCCAAAAGGTGTGTTGTGTTTGACAGCTGGGGAGATATATAGGGAAGCACTTATTTGCCATGCCTCAAGACATGACAAATAGTCATCCATTGACTAAAGAAACATCAGGAAATTTATTGGAAATCAGTTTCCAAAAAGAGGAAAGTGCATTTTTATATTTGTTTAAATCATGGCAGACACTGGCATAGGTTGCTGTGGAGGCTAAAATTATAAATGAAGTCAAAAGCAGTTAGGTAGAATTATGGAGGATCCATCCACATGTCCATACTAATCATTAATTCATAGCTTTTTTTTGCACCATCTCCTTTTTCATCTACTCTCCTAGCTGGAAAGTCTCGTATTTTGTCCATTTCCCATTTCCTATCTTGTTGTATTTCACAGAAACAGTTTCAGTCCTGCCATTTACCCTCCAGGATGGTCAAAACTGAATGCAAGATTCAAGATAACAGCCAGAGAGACAGTATACGAATTGTCAGTGTTTTCAATTCCTCTTCTTCAAAATTTTAGCACTCTTTGTCTTTTGGCTACCTGCAAGATAATATTTTTAGAGAACTACCATGGTAGCTTAATGCTCTTTCCCAAACAGCAATAATTTACATGTAACTCTCCATTCTATATGTTTGTTTCCCCCACGTTCATCACTTTGAACTTGAGTGGGTGCTCTATTAAAATAAAACAAAAATATACCCAAGCACTACTTATGCTAGTAACTCTAAAAAATATAAACTTGAGATGGAAAAAAAGTAAGATAAACAGCCAGCATTACTCTATACTTCAGATACCGCTTCCTGATGTGAGACGCTACAATCAAAGAAATGAGTGCCTTCTGAAATACTTTTTTCTTTTTAAATATCAGATAATGCTCCTTTGAACTGAACAGGGTCCACAGTCTTTTCCTTTTAATACAGCTGTATTAGCCTTTATTATATCTGCCATGGTAAATCTGGTGTTCTGATTTGTATTACAGCAAGTACTTATTATAGCAGGTACTATACTACTTATTATAGCAAGTACTTGTAGCCCTACTGGTATAAAATAGGGTTTGCTTTCAATTGTTTTTCAAGCTAACATATGAATCTAGCAATTCATTCTAAATTAATTCTAAAATTATGCAGATGTAACTAAATTTATTTCTATGAAAAGCTCATGAATATTCTGATTTAAAAGAAACCCAAACCTCTTCATAATTCCTCCTGAATAGATATTAAACCATTTGAACCAGTGACAAATGTAGCAATCCCAAATTTATGGTATGTTACATAATGTTACTATTTTGCAGCACTAAATTATATACAACTTCAAACTCAGACAATAAATGTGGTTTCTTTAAGCTCTCTAAGGAGCTTCAGTTAGATAAGCACATGCTTCGTCACCAACATAAATAATAATATCATCCCAGTTCAGTGCTAACCTCACATCTGGTATTACATTGAATCAAAATCCTGCTTTCATATAGGATCAGGTCCCTTGAGTTGTGTAAGAACAGGATGATGGCATCCCAGGCCATGAGCCTGTTCTCTCTCCTATTGACTGGGGAGTACAACTAAACGAACAAATTTAATTGCCCGTAGGTGGACATATCCACGTATCAATCCCTTGAGAAGTCAGACCTACAGGAGCACAGCAATTCTCAGTGTTAAAGCCAAGACAGAGAATGCAAAGGCCAAGGAGAGGGAAAAAAAATCACCACCCTTCCCTCCCCAATAAAACCTGAACAAGAAATCAGGAGAGGGACTTTTACAGGGACATATTGCAACACGACAATGGGCAATGGCTTTAAGCTGAAAGAGGGTAGATTTAGATTAGGTATCAGTAAGAAGTTCTTCACTATGAGGGTGGTGAGGCACTGGTACAGGTTGCCCAGAGAAGCTGTGGCTGCCCCATCCCTGGCAGTGTTCAAGGCCAGGCTGGACAGGGCTTTGAGCAACCTGGTCTAGCGGAAGGTGTCCCTGACCATGGCAGGGGGCTGGAACTGAATGAGCTTTAAGGTTCCTTCCAACCCAAAACATTCCATGATTCTGTGAAATAAAAGTGTACAGGAGGGTAATTGAAAAAAAAGTCATGAAACATTTTGTACATTTGAAATTATTTTACCTTTTCTTCCACTGCCACTGCTGTTCAGCATTATTTCCCATCCCTCTCCTATAGAGATTTTCATTTACTAGTCACAGCCGTTCATCTCCATCTTGAATACAGAGACTCAGTGCAACTTCTCATTTGGCTGCTCCATATCCTGCTAAACAATAATAAGAACACAACCTTCAATAGAAAAATGAAACAATAAGAACAAAAAGAAAACAAGCAAACAAAAAACACCCAAAACCAAACCCAAAGAGCCTGAGCGTTCCACAATTAATAATGAGTACTTCATCCACTGTAGCAGTTGAACTCCATGCTCAATAGATCTTAGAAGTGTAACAGGATGTGAAGCTGAACAGCCCGGAAGAGCTTAATGAAAATGTAACTGAAAGCAGTTTCCCAAGGAGATCATGAGAACGTGAAGGGTTTGATACAGAAGAATCTACATACTTGCAAAACCAGTTATTCACTGGCAAATTTTTTACTCAAATAACAGCTGTTTCCTTGGCTGTAGGAGTAAGTTGAATCTGTGTTAGAGAAAACTAGCACGGAGTAAAAGGTTGAAGTCAACATTTAATATATTTTCACTGTATTTCTCATCAGAAAATTTTGCCTTGTAAAAGCTGTCAGAATGGAAAGCGATAGGTGAGCAGGAACATTCACATCAGGACACAATCCCTATAGAAGAATGGATGCAGAGCCTCACAGACAGGCCAAAGGGAGAGCTTAAGATATCCAATTAACCAATTACTGTCTGCTAAAACTACGGGCAGGTATCGCGACTGTCTTGCTGATAGTGGGTTCATCTCCAAACCATTCTCCATCCCACAGAGGGGCCATAAGTAGGACAAGGACCGTACCTGAGCCCTGTCTGCAAGAAGCTGAACAGAGCTTGAAGCCTATAAACTTGGCACTGGCAAGGCTCTCTCGTCATTCCGGAGAAGCTGAGCAGGCACTATGAAGGAGCCACGTTCTCTCAACGTGAAATACCCAGGGATGCTTCTACAGCTTGCAATGGCCCGGGACTATTTATTCATCAGCACTTTCCTCCTCAGAGCTATACCAAAGCACAAAATCTAAACATGCTGTTAAACCTACCAGATTCATTGCCAACATCAGTGACAACATAAACAGAGACCCTCAGGTGCTTTCCATCAACCATACTCTCGGGGCCTTCAAGCCCTGGGACACACTGGATGTGTACCACACCACTCAGCATGGTCACTCACCACAAAAGCCTTTCTTAAAGACCCTTTAACATACGTGTGCAAACACTGGGTAACAAAGGGGAAACCACCCCTCAGCCAGTCCCTACCACACGCACAAAGCCACCTCCAGGCTGGCTCCCACCACAGCCCAGTCCCGAGAAGCACGACCCCTCTGCACGGGGCTGACTGCTGGTGGCATGGGGAGGCCGGCACTTACCTACCGGCCGGGCTGGGCCGGGCCCGCTGGGTCACACCGAGCCGGTCACCAGGCAACCGCTGCCGCGGCGGCTCTCGGCCAAGTAGTCTCACCCGGCCCCGCCCACCACATCAAGCCCCGCCTATCACCATGAGGCCCCGCCTGCCGTTCTGAGGCC